>CM056057.1:62148180-62380680 GCA_029574335.1 Rana kukunoris
AATTTCCTTCTGTAGCACCCAGGTGTGAAATTGGGCATACGGTACTGCCTCGAAAGAGGCCACCATCAGACCCAGAACCCTCATGCAGAATCGAAGAGAAGACCACTTCTGGGTCCACAACTGTTGCACCGCAGATTGCAGTGTCTGAATTTTCTTTGTTGGGAGGAAAACTCTTGCCTCCGCGGAATGAAGGACTAGCCCCAGGTATTTCAGATGCTGAGACGGAGCCAACACTGACTTCTGGATATTCAGAAGCCAGCCAAACTCTTGGAGAGTCTGACATATGATAGACACATCCTTTTCTAATTCTGAGCTTGAGGAAGCTCTCAGGAGAAGGTCGTCCAGGTATCCCACGACAGCAATTCCTCGCTGCCTCAGCAGGGCCAGTATCGGGGTAAGCACCTTGGTTAAAACCTGCGGTGCCGATGCCAGGCCGAACGGGAGGGCCACAAATTCAAAGTAGTCCTCGCCGATAGCAAAGTGCAGAAATCTTTGGTGCTTTGTGCATATGGAACATGTAGGTATGCGTCCATGATATCCAAGGACGCCATAAAGTCCCCCTGATGGAGCGCTGCTATTACTGAGCGAATCGACTCCATTCTGAATTTATGCACATTGACAAAGCAATTGAGGGCCTTGAGGTCCAGGATAGAACGGACCCCTTCCTTCATGGGGACTACAAACAGATTGGAGTAAAACCCCTGAAAACGTTCCATCGAGGGAACCGGCACAATCAGCCCCCTGCCCAGTAGATCCTGGACAGCCCCTTACAGATCCCTCCGGCGATCCGGAGGAAGCTGGAGGTTGGAGGGAAAAAATCTGTTTGGTGGACAAGAGAGAAACTCTATCTTGTACCCTGAGAAAACTACTTCGCAAACCCAACGGTTGGAAAGAAGAGACCTCCACCGATCCACGAATTTGCGAAGCCGGGCCCCCACTCGGCACACGGGCGGGGGCAGACCTTCATGCGGAAGCAGGCTTGTCCGCAGGCTTGTTAGGCTTGCTGTACCAGGTGCGCTTTTGCTCTGTAGCGGGCACCTTTTGCACCTTGAAAACCTTTTCCTGCCACACTGGGCGGGCGCAAAAAACGCTTTGGGGTAGTTAATGAGGGCCGTTGCTTATGGCGAGGCTCCTTACCCTACCCAGATTGTGGGAGCAGCATGCTCTTACCCCCTGTGGCATCTTTTTTTTTAATTTTTTTATTTTTTTTATAACAGAGACCAGCCCGCACGGGCCAAAGCATTACAGTATACATCCATTTGTGCAGAAATACAGGCATGGCACACGTAACAACTTAACTAAACAGTAGCATCAACCCGATGTTGCCAAGTGTATCCTATCTCCCATGACTTCCCTGCTATGGCATTCAAATAACACAAATTGGGCAGTATGGGGGAGTTCCTAGTATGTAGTCTACTAATATGGATGGTACTCCTACGTGGGGTCCCTTGCTTCTTAACATCTTGGTCCCACGGTTCCCCCAGCCGGGGGTTCCCTCGGATCGTCCGTCCCGCACGGAGCTAGCCTCCTTTCCGTTTTCTAGAATAATTAAGAGCAGTGAAAGGAGAGAAAAGTTAGGCCCGGAAAGAGCCAGTGGGCAGAGATGAGAAAGAAAGTAGGTGAGGAGAGAAAAGAGATAAAAAAGGGGGGGGGGTTCCTGAGGGTGCAGACAGAGACCCAGAGGTGCGGCCTACGCCGCCTCTTCCGTTTGTTCCTCCTTGAGGTTTTGTTCCTCGGCGGAGTACTTAAACACGTTCCACTCTTGCCAGGTATTCTTGTATGTTTCCTCCCTATTTTGGCTAGTGAGGATAAGATCCTCTAACCGGTTGATGTTGTCTACTTTGTTGAGCCACAGGGCCAGTGAAGGTGGGTTCTGGGTCTTCCATGTAAGCGGGATGCAGGCCTTGGCCGCATCGAGTAAGTGGCGTATTACTGATTTTTTGTACGCCTTTATCGGGATATCCGACACGTGCAGCAAGAAGAACGCTGGGTCTTCTGGGATCTCTCGATCACTAAATTTCTGGGTCACTCGGCGTACCTCACTCCAGAACCCCCTCAACTGGGCACATGACCAGAATATGTGCAGGAGGGTTCCTTTCTCCTCCTGACAGCGCCAGCAAACATCTGACATTTCCGGAAATAAAGTGCGTAGCAGTGCCGGGGTCCTGTACCACCTAGTGAGGATTTTATAATTTGTTTCTTGAGTTCTAGAGCATATGGAGGATTTATGAGTCAGTTCAAGGATACGCTGTCTCATACTGGTGGTAAATGTCCGATTCAGGTCCCTTTCCCACTTAAGTAAGCTTGGAATTGGGTCGTCAGTGGGACGTTTAAGCAGTATACCATACAGCAATGACAGGGCATGGGGGACTACGCCGGTCCCCATACAGAGCTCCTCCAGGGCCGTAGGTGTCTGCTGCGTGACGTCAGGGGGTGTCATGCTACTCAGAAAGTGTCTAAGTTGGAGCGCCCTCATGTGATCTAACTTGTATGGGCCCTCCGGGTCTGCAAGTTCCGCGGCAGTTTTCCATTTTCCCCTGCTGCTAAAGTGTGACGCTTGGCTAAGTCCCGTCCCCCGCAATTCGAGGAATATTTTGTCAAATAGGCCTGGCTCAAAGCCCGGGTGGCCTAACACCGGCCTCAGCAGGGAGTTGTGTGTGGCAAGTGAGGTGTTGGTCCATATTTGCGAGCAAATTTTGGTCGTGGCCCCTATTAATGGGTGTCGTTTAAGTTCTGGCGATAGTGCCGTGTAGCACCATGGGGCCCTATGGAGGGGGACGGGGCTCTGACCCTGCTCTATCCGCGTCCACAACTTGGTGTCGGTGTGCCGGCACCAGTCCACAAGTCTTCCGAGGTGGATCGCTTGGTAGTACTTGCGGAGGTCTGGCATAGCCAAGCCTCCGTGTATTTTGGGGAGAGATAGTGTTTTCCTGCTCAGGCGCGGGCATTTCCCGGCCCAGAGGAAGTTAGTAAATGTGGTGTGTGCCCGTTTAAAGAAGTCTCCCGGTACCCGTACCGGGAGGGCCTGCAGGAGGTAGAGGAATTTGGGCAGGATAGACATTTTAAGAATGTTACAGCGGCCCAGCCATGAATGTAGGCCGCCGTTCCATTGGTCCAGAAGTTTTTTCACCTCTCCTAGGAGCGTTGGAAAATTAAGTTGGAATAGGCGAGAGAATGACGGCGGTATGTAGGTACCGAGGTATTTCAGGGCCTTATCCGTCCATCTCAGGTCGAATCCCTCCCTAAGCTCGCGAAGTCGGTGTTGCGGGATCCCCACTCCCATAGCCTCCAATTTAGAGAGGTTGATCTTCAGGTTAGAGATCTTCCCGTAGATCTCAAATTCCTTCAGGAGGCATGACAGTGAGGTGTAGGGGTTTGTTAGCGTGAACATCAGGTCGTCTGCGTAGGCAGAGACCTTATGCTGTGCCCCACCCACCGTCACCCCGGAAATATCGGGTTTTTGTCTAACATGGCAGAGGAAGGGTTCCAGGGAGAGAGCGAAGAGCAGGGGCGAGAGTGGACAGCCTTGTCTGGTGCCGTTAGATATCGGGGAGAGCTCCGACAACACACCGTTCGCTCTAACTCTGGCCGCAGGACCCGAGTAAACGGCCTCTACCCACCGCATCATCCGGTCTCCTATGCCCGCATGTTTCAATGTTGCAAACATGTAGTTCCAGTTCACTCGGTCAAACGCCTTTTCCGCGTCCGTCCCTACCAGGACGCACGGCGTCTTGCTATTGACCGCTACATGAAGCAGGTTAAGTACCTTGGTGGTGTTGTCCCTGGCTTCTCTTGTCGGGACAAATCCCACTTGGTCTAAATGGACCAGGTGTGGGATGTGTTGCTGTAATCTGGAAGCCAGGATCTTAGTAAATAACTTTAGGTCTGCGTTGAGGAGAGATATAGGGCGGTAACTTCCACAAAGGGACGGGTCTTTGCCCTCCTTCGGGATAACTGATATCTGGGCTTGCAGTGTGGTATTATGGAAGTGTTTCCCGGTACCAAGGTCATTAAATAACCGTACCATCCACCTACCCAGGGATGGCAACAGGGTTTTATAGTAGTGTGTGGTCAGGCCGTCTGGGCCAGGGGCTTTCCCTACTTTGGTGTTGCTAAGGGCGAGTTGCAGTTCAGGTAGGGTGATGGGTTCTTCCAGGGATTCCCGAGTCTCGGTCGGCAGTGAGGTCATGTGGGATCTGTCCAGGTAATCTATCACTAGGTCTTGTGTGGGAGTTGGCGTGGGCAAGTTGTACAGGGAGTTGTAGTATGATCTAAATTCCTGCGTAATTTGGTGGGGCAAAGCTATCTTCGTTCCAGTGGTGGAAACCACATGTGGGATATAAGACGCCTGACGTTGCTTTTGCAGGGTCTGGGCTAAGAGTCTGCCACATTTATTGCCCGACTCATAAACCTTCCTCCGACACACCTGCATTGCTGTTTTGGCTTTATACTGTAAGACGTCGACTATCTGCGCGCGAACCACATCTAACTCCCCCCCCAGGCGCACTGACGGAGTCGACTTATGCACCGTCTCCAGAGCCTGTAGTTTGTTAAGGAGTGCGTTTAGTTGTGCTGTCCGGGCCCGTTTTATTCTCGCACCGTGTTTTATGAGTACCCCTCTGATTACGGCCTTGTGGGCTTCCCATACCACCCCGGCATCACTGTCTGTTGTGGTGTTGGTGTCAAAATACCGATCTACTTCCGCTGTCACATCCGCTAAGACCTCAGGGTCCTGCAGGAGGCTCTCATTCAGTCTCCAGGTTGGGTTTTGTCCCGCGCGGGTGTCGGATAGGGCGTATTTTATCCCTACAGGGGCGTGGTCTGACCAAGTGATCGAGCCGATCGAGGTGTCTTTAATCGCGTGAAGCTGGTCGTGGGGGACGAGGAAATAGTCAATGCGCGAGTATAGCTGGTGTGGTTTGGAGTAAAAGGAGTAGTCCCTTTCTCCGGGGTGAAATAGCCGCCACATAACGATCAACTGCGCCGAATGAAGTGTCGCCCCTATTCTATTGCGTACATCTCGTGATGTGGAGGATTTACCCGTGGACGTATCCTCTGGGGGTGAGAGGGGTATGTTTAAGTCTCCTCCCAGAATAAGTTGACCTTCCATATACCGCATGAGTTTGCCTACGTGTGTTTTAAGGAAGGAGTCTTGGTGGGCATTGGGGACATATAGATTCGCCAGCGTCACCTTACTGTCGCCGATGAGACCTTTCAGGAACAGGAAACGGCCTGCAGTATCTGTCTGGGTGTCTACTAGTTTCCATGGTATTTTGGCAGAGATAAGGATGGAGACCCCTCTGGATTTAGCTTCTGTATACGCCGAGTGGTAGGCCAGTGGATAGTATCTATTTTTGAGTAGTGGTAGTTTAAGGTCCTTAAAGTGAGTTTCCTGGATCATGACAATATCCGCTTTTAAGCGGCGCATGTCATGGAGCAACATCCGCCGTTTCTCAGGGGTGTTCAGTCCCTTTGCATTCAGGAATATTATGTTGAGCGGGTCCATGTCTGCACCCAAGTCAGGGGATGTGGAGGTGGGGTAAGGGCAGGAAATAGGAGTGGTGGGAGTAGGGAGAGGAGGTTCAGATCCCCGGAAAAGGAAAGTGTAGAGAAAGCAAAGAGCTGTCACTAGGTTGTGCAGCAGTAGGAAGAGTCTAAAGTAGCCCTAGCAGCTATGGCACTCACCGGAGTTCCCTCACAAAGGGAGCCCCGGGTGATAGAGCGCCGGCCTATACGGGTTTGTGGGTGAACAGAGCCAAGGTGCGAGCCACCGGGCCCCCCCCCCCCCGCATGCGTGAGTGTATCATGTGGTGTAGCATACAACGGCATTGCAATCAAAGTGTTAAAGTATTAAAGGATAAGAATACAGTTATAACGGACAATGTAACGTATCACAAGCAGGCAAACAATCGGATCGGCGGAATGGAGCTAAATACAAGAACAAGTAAAAAAGTGCGGACCATTCCAGCGATCCATGTATAGCAGCACGAAACGCATAGTGCTTAACCAGTCCCCCCCTCCCCTCCCCCCCCCCCCAAGCACCCAATCCCACCCGCCTCCCAAGTCTCAGAAGGAGTAATAGTCCTGCATTTGTTGGGCCTGGGCAGGAAACGCCTGAGGGAGGGAGTTCCCCTGTGACCACAATGAGAAAGGAACAATCCTGTCACGTGGCATCTCCCCGAGCTCCCCTCCCCCCAAGCAGGGCTTAGGCTGGGCCAGTGTTCAGCAACAAACTGTCTGTTCCATAAGGCAACGTGAGTTGTCCGGGTATGTCACGGCATTACATGGCCCTACAACCCCAACAGCAGCATCAGCCCCCCCCCCCCCCCCGTGGTCAGCACCTATATCGATGTATCTGGTGGGCGAGAGGATCGGTAGGAGGGGGCCAGGACGTACACACCATGACACCTGCTACTGGCCGCCTCTCAGTACTAGTCCAGGAGCACGCAGTGAGAGGACAGCAGGGGGAGGGTAAAGCCAGGGAAGCGGTCAGCGGGAGGAGCGGCAGGGGGGACAGAGACAGGGTGTCATGGCCTACGGCCTACTCACGCAGTACTTCCCGCGATGGTGACCGATTCCTCCGTTGGCCCCGCTGCTGGCGGGGCGGTAGAGGGGCGCGTCTCGCCGCGGGTCCCAATCTTCCAGCTGGTCATGGGAGTAGCTGCAGCCAATTGGGGATCTGCACAGGATCTGCATCTAGGAAGCGGAACAGCCCTGGGAGGTCCGCCTCGGTCTGCAAGGTAAAGGAGCCCGATTCTCCCCGGAAGGTCACCGACAGTGGGTACCCCCATCTGTACGTCAGGCCTTTCTGCCTGGCCAGGTCCAGGAGGGGGCGCAGCATAGCTCTTCGGCGCAGGGTCGCCCTGGACAGGTCAGGGAGGATTCTCACTTGTGCGCCGGCCACCTCCATGTCCCCGTGGTCCCACGCCCGTCTGAGGATGGTCTCTTTCTGGGTGTATCGATGTAGCCGGCATATGACGTCACGCGGCCTGTCCGGGTCTGTCGATCTCGGGCCTGAAGTTCTATGCGCGCGGTCTATGATGATCTACGCTCCCGGGTCCTCCAAGATGGTCCGAAAGAGGCCCACCACCGCATCCCCGAGGCTCTCACCCTCCGCTCATTCTGGTATCCCCCGCAAATTTTGGCGGCGGCTGCGGTCTTCGACATCCTCTAGGTGGAGCTGCAGCTCCACAGCCGCATCGCGGTGGAGGTCTCTGGAGTGTTCCAAGGCCGCAACTCTGGCCTCCAGGGATGTCACCGATGCCTCTCCTGATGTTACCCTCTCCGCTAGTGTGGAGACCTCTCCCCGGACCTCCTGAATGTCCCGATTGTGCGTCTCCTCTAACCGGAGGATGAGGGTCTCAATGTCCGACCGGGTCGGTAGGGCCTCAATGTCTGCTCGTGTCGGGAGGGCCAGCAGCAGGGTTCTGATCTCCTGGTCTTGCATCGTGTCGGGAGGCAGCTGATCCTCCGGTGGGTCGGATCGGATGGTATCTCCCTCAGATTCAGGGGATTCGGCCAGGTGGACCGCGGGTTCAGGTAAGTCTGCTGTGTTGGCTGATGTTGTATGCCTCTGCGGGGGTCCACGTGTAGGGGTCGCTCTGGCTCCGGGGGATCTGTCCTGTATGCTTTGGAAATATTTGTGGATTCCTCCCATTTTTGATCCAGATGTCGTCTTGCGAGTTGATGCCCTAGTAGTGTATCTTTTTGCTGAGTGCATACCGTTATATCCGTGTATTTTGCCCGTTTTTGGGGAGATCAGGCCGGGAGCTCATAGAAAAAGCAGCCTTACTCAGCCATATCCAGGCCACGCCCCCCTGTGGCATCTTTTATGTCGTCATCCAGGGACGCCCAAATAGCCGTTCACCCTTAAAGGGCAAATCCACCAAGGCCTTTTTTTGAGGACTGATCCGCAGACCAACACTTCAGCCACACAAGGCGGCGTAGCACCACCGCACAGGTGGAGGCCCTGGAGAGCAAAGGAAGCGTATCCAGGGCTGACTCATAGACACATTTTAGACCCTGAGCCAATTGTTCAGCCAGGTCCATGCGGGTCTCGGAAGCATCCTGAGCCTGCAGCTCTCGAAACAAGAACTTTGCCCGTTTGGCGAGTGTCTGACACCAGAGCCCCTTACTTACAGTCTTACTGCCGAACCCACTACTGTGAACATGGAGCAGGCCACAGCCTCCACTCTCCTATCTGCGGGGTCCCTAAAGGTAGGAGCCACTTCCACAGGCAACGTGGTGGCCTTACTCAATCTGGACATGGGAGGGTCCACTGACGGAGGAGATACCCACTTTTTCAGGAAATCCTCCTCAAAGGGATAGCGGGTCGCAAAGTATTTTGGAACAGCGAAAACTTTTTGCGGCGCATCCCATTCCTTGTACAAAATTTGTCCAAATATAGAACACAAGGAAACACTTTTGTGGTGCAGGGGTTCTATACCCGGGGAACCACGCCCCTGGGAGGAGCTGTACGGAGAAAAGTGTTTTAACACTAAAAGTGCTGTTTTCTGCCTAATCTCTCCTTATAACCCTAAGGTCAAAGGCTGCTGTGTCCGTCCATGAACGGAAGAGAAAACTGAAGTACTCCCTGTATGGGAGGGGTTATATCGGGGGGGGGGGGGACTTCCTGTCTTGGATGTGCCAGTGTCCATCACTTGAAGGTGGCCTATAACCACATAGTAATTATTATGATGCTCTGTGTCCTGTGATGTATGATAAAAGAAAGTTCAATTTTGGTCTCATCTGACCAAAGCACCTTCATGTTTGCAGTTGGCAAGACGCCACATGGGGGAAACGGCAAACGGGACTTCTTATGGCTTTCTTTTTGCCACTCTTCCATAAAGGCCAGATTTGTAAAGTGCATGACTAATAGTTTCCTTTGGACAGATTCTCCCATCTAAGCTGTGGATCTCTGCAGCTCCTCCAGAGTTAACATGGGCCCTTTTTGTTGCTTCTCTGATTAATGCTCCCCTTGCCCAGCCTGTCTGTTTAGGTGGACGGCCATGTCTTGGTAGGTTTTCAGTTGCGCCATAACCTTTTCATTTTTGGAGGATGGATTGAACAGTGCTCTGTGACATATTTAATGCTTGGGATATTTTTTTTATAACCCAATCCTGCTTTAAACTTCACAACTTTATCCCTGACTTGTCTTTAGGGAGGAGACCTAGCTGGATTGATTGCAACAGGATCTATTCTCCAGACCGCCTGTGTTCTGTGGCAGAGCTGTATAAGACCCCTTTCACACTGAGGGCATTTTGCAGGCGCTATAGCTTTAAAAATAGCGCCTGCAATCCACCCTCAAACAGCTGCCCTATTGTCTCCAGTGTGAAAGCCTGCGGGTGGTATTAACCCTTTCTCGGCCGCTAGCGGGGGTTAAAAGCGCCCCGCTAGCGGCTGAAATGCACAGCTAATCCGACTGTAAAATAGCAGCGTTTTAACGCAGCCGATATGGGCGGCAGCAGTGTGAAAGGGCTCTAAATTTCAGGAGAAAATGGTCAAAAATCATAAATTCTTTGGAAGGTAAAATGGCTTCCACACAAGTATTTCATCTGTGGTTTTAGGACACTTTCACACCGATGGACCGATCGGGTCCACCTGTGGAGTTTTTCAGACAGACCCGATTGGACCATGCATTGCTCTCCATGGAGTGGTGGATGTCCGCCGACACCTGCTGGTATCCGATCCTGTCCCCTAAAAACAAGCTGATGGGGATTAGTTTCCTATCTGTCCGGCAGATCGGTTTGGATGACAGGTGAAATGGGCAGAGGGTTCGCTTCCAACCAACAACTCCATAGAGAACAGCGGGGTGTATGTCCATGTCACACTGCGTAGTGGTGTGGACGACACTGGACCCGTCATCCACCTGCTCCATGGGAATCAGCAGCCACAGATTCCTCCCTGAGGAAGCAGATCCGCTTAGCGGACTTCGCCCCGTTTGCAAGGGGCCTTAACTGTTTTTTGTGCGGGGCTCAGCTCTAAAGTATTTTCTGGTGAAATTGTAGCATAAGACTCATAATCAAAACATATCACCTTCTCATTGGATTTATTTATCATCTACAAAGTTTACAAAGAATCCCAAACAAAGGAATTTTTTAGGGACCCATAAAAAGCAAATACATTAAAAGTGATACAATATATTCTCAAACAGTTTTCACAGAAAACAATTTTCCAGAACAGAAACCAAAACCTCCTTCCCACTTTGTGGTACCAATGAGACTGAAAGCCAGGAGTTTCCCCCGTTAACACTGTATTTAAATACACTTTGGGAGCGATAACAAAAAACTGTATTAAACTGGTATCAAAACTGCAAACTTAGTATATATACTGTTGAATAGGGATGAGCTGTAGGCCAAAGATGCAACAAGTATGGTAGGGCCCATTTTGTATACATGCAGCTGTGCAGCAGGGATGCTTCCGACTTAAAGTAGAACTATAGGCAAAACTTTTTTTATTTCGCCATCTGTGCCCCATTGCAGAGATTTGCCTTCATTTTACCACAGCCAAACAGGAAGTGAGGGGAAATATCTGAAAATTAAGGGAATTCCTTGGGCACTCCCAGGTCATTATAACTAGCATCCCTATTGAAAGATTTTCCCTGTTACTTTTCTGGGGACAACCCAAAATTTGGGGTTTTCTTTTACTTTCAATGATAATGGTAAACAGGACATATAGGGGAGGGTGAATCTTCTTAATGGGGGCACAGAATGCAATAAAAATCCAATTCCTCGCCACTCTAACTAAAAGTTTTACCTTTATACTTTAACCCAATATGGTCCTGAACTCATATTGGGTCAATGATATCTTGAGCATCCCTGCTTCTTTGTGTACGTCTGCTGCACGGTGGCAAATCTCCTGTCCACACGTCATTGGCCCAGCAATGGCAGCTAATCTCTAGGTTAAGACTGAACCTAGAGCTTGAACCTGAGCTCATCACTACTAATGAACATAGCTCATAATTTCTCAATGGTAAACATACATATTTTTATAAATATAAAAAAAAAAAAAGTATAAAACACAGATAGTTCAGAGATTTTCATTGCTGGTCTAGTACACCACAGTGCATATTTTGGGAAATATTCCCATTTTAGTGTAAAAGTCAGCAGTCAGTGTTAATACTTGTAAGTCTTTGCAGGTTTTTCTTTGAAGTTGCACTGAAGAGAGGAGCCAAGTTACCCAACTATGGATAAGCCACCGCCATGTATTTAGTGTTATTGGGATGTCAGAAGATAATGAATGCTGGGATGGCGAACACTGAAAAATGTGCAAGAAAAAAAAGACAACTGGAAAAAGCCAAAAGGTCTCATCTTCATCAGTGGTATTTCAAGGTCACCCAGTAAGGAGTGGAGAAGAGACTGACTTTTTTTTTTCAAGTAACAGAAAGTATACTGAAGGAAAAATGTAGGCCTCACAGAAGCCATAATGTAATAAAGTTCAATTTGTTCGTTTTTTTTCAAGAAAACACTGATTTGGTCAGTTTTTAAGGTAGAGGCGGTCCATTAATTCCTGGGTGGTAGAAGGCACAATCGTTTTCATATCGACAACTGCCCTTGTATCTGAAATGTCGACACACCGGTCGAAAGGACATATCTGAAAAAAAAATAAAAAATAGATATTTGTAAACCATGACATGGATTTTATGTCTATAAAGATTTCATAATCTAATATTTATGATGATGATAATAATAATAAATTACCTCCGCCTTGACCATGTCCGTGCTCTCCTCCATGGCCTCTGTGCTCTCCTCCATGGCCTCTGTGCTCTCCTCCATGGCCTCTGTGCTCTCCTCCATGGCCTCTGTGCTCTCCTCCATGGCCTCTGTGCTCTCCTCCATGGCTCATACTGTATGGACCATCGCGTCCACGAGGCCCCCTTTCGCCTCCCCTTCCACCTCGTCCCCTGAATCCTGGATCACCTCCTCTGCTTCCTCTGCCTCTGTGAAATGGGGGAGGATGTCCTCTATCCCCTCTCATTCCGCCTCCTCTCCCCAACATGGGCTCATGATGATCACCTCTAATTTCATTTGGCGGCGGTTCCCAATAACCTTCGTGTTGTGGAGGAGGAGGACCCATCATTCGTGGACCACCAGGAGGTCCATGTGGCCCTACAAAAAAGAAAAACATATGTTAAGTTTCTGTTTTAATACTTACTGAAGTAATACTTGTTGACAAGTCCCATGCAGTATTTCAAGGACTGACATGACAGCTATAAGTAACCAAACAAGATTTCATACACTTATTTAAAAAGTGCTAACTATTTTCTGAAGAGCCTTAAGCTTAGTTCACATATATGTGAATCAATGGAGCTTCACATGTCTGGGGTGGTCGCGGTCCATTTTTGGAAAGAGTCCTGTGCAATTTTGAGTCCGGTTCAGGTGCAAATTCAAGTAAATATTTGCACCTGTATCACACCTGATCAGGTGAACAAAACAGCAGCTGGACATGTGTGAACCTAGCCTTCAAAAACTCTAAACCAGTTACAAGCATACCAAGGAAAAAGGAACATAAAAAGTTTACTGAGTGGATAAAACTCCCAAAAGTTTTTCTTTGTATGCTTAAAGGGTTGTTTCATCTCTGCCAAAAAAAAACCTGCCTATCTAGGTAAGGGACCCTTGCTATAGGTGTTGGCCTCCGACATACCTACCGAAGCCTGTCTGAAATAACCCCAGAAAAAGGGTATCATCCCTTCCGGGTTTGTTGTTAAGGCATTGCTTATTTTAGTCAAAGCTGCACAGTTTTTATCTACAGGTGCCCCTTACCTGCATAAGCAGTTTTTGTTAAAGGTGAACTAACCCTTTAAGATAGTGAATTTGATGGTACAGAAACCTACAGGGATGTTATGTGGCACCTGTGATTGAGAATATAAAAAACTCCATTATTACCTTGATAGACCAGCATCCAATCATCATGGCTTAAAGGGGTTGTAAAGGATTATTTTTTATTTTATTTTACAAATGGGTTCCTTTAAGCTAGTGCATTGTTGGTTCACTTACCCTTTCTTTCAATTTCCCTTCTAAATGTTTTTTTTTCTTTGTCTGAATTTCTCACTGCCTGTTCCTACTCAGTAAGCTGTTCTGGCTGACTAACCCCCAGCCAGATGATGGGGGCAAGCTTACTGAGGGGGAAAAGGAAGTGAGAAATACAGACAAAGAAATAAACCATTTAGAAGGGACATTGAAGAAAAATGTAAGTAAACCAAAAATGCACTAGCTTAAAGGAACCTATTTCGAAAACAAACCTTTACGACCCCTTTAAGAGAATGACTGTTATTGGACTTGAGTTATAAATAAAATCAGAATAATGGTACATAAAAAATCTGGACCCCATTCAGCAGCTGGTGGACTTTGTAGTCTAATGTGCTGTTGGGGAGATTTCCCTACACTTCTGGTCACAGAGCCACAAAAGACAAAAAGTAGAAATATAATCAAACCCCCTTCTTAGTTGTCACTAGAATGGGTGTCCCCACTGAAAGATTTCCCTTTATCTCCTGTTCAGATAAAAACATTAATATTTTGGATCTCTCATTGTTGACAGTGGATACAAAAGCCAAAATAGGGAGGATGAATCTTTCCAAAGGGAACACAGCAATGAAAACATTATACGACACATTTACAATCTATCCAAAATTAACCCTTGCCCTGATCTCAGGTACACGCCAAAACATGGTGAACAGATGCCTTGACTTTCTTCACCAGGACCTTGGCTGAATGAAATCCCCTTAACCAACAAAGCAATGCCACACTGTTAATGACAAAGTTTGGAAAGCCTTTCTTCCATATGAACCCAAAGAATTTGTTGTACAATTTGTTCATAAGCATTGCAAACAGTGACAGATTGTCTTACAACCTCCCAAAAACTTTTATGGCAAGCCCAGTCGAAAATAAAATTACCTGGGAATGGCCCACCAGGCCCGGGTGGTGGGTAATGTTGAGGAGGCAGCTGCTGTGGTTGGTTTTTAGGTGCAGGTGGTGGAAAGCCATTGGAGGCAGACGTGGGTCCAGCTAGAAAAAAGAGATCCAAAAATAATTTTTATTAAACTAAAATCCTGAGAGATCTTTAAAGCCAAGTTCCAGGTACAAATACTCCAATGAAATAAGGTCCTCAGCAGCCATAAAGGCTAGAATACTTTGTGTGCACCAAATGCCTTTGCAAACCTAGGTATTACCCAAGAAAAGGCCATGCACCCACCCAGTACAGTCTGCCTGCAGAACACGGCAGGAGGGGGCAGAGACAAGGTCAGCCACCCTGTACAAATAGCAGTGACCACTCTTACTACACAAAGCTGTTGCGCAGAGGTACTGGATTACTGCACAGAACTGATTGAAATACACGCCAAGATTCACAGTGTGTGTATATTATATTATAAACATACACACACACACGTCTGAATTTCAGTATCATGGCAGCTTTTGAAAAGCACTTTAGGCACTGATGAGGCCGTACAGCTGGGTGGCACTGAAGGGCATTGATACTTGGATGATGTCTCACCCTCTTCAGGACAGCTGTCCCTCTGACAAAAGCCAGTGATCTGCTTTTTTTTCTGCTCACGCCATCAGCCAGAGCAGAAAGAGCCAATTGCTGATCTTTTGTTTACATCACATGATCAGCTGTCATTGGCTCACAGCTGATCACACGGTAAGGTGATCACAGAGCGCACAGGCAGCTCATGAACGGGAGGACGTCATATGACGGTCTCTCGGCAATTAATGTTCACGCTGTAGCCGTCATTTGGCTATAGCGCAGACTGGAAGCGGTTACGTACATACGTTTGTTGCCATAATCGTGCGCATTTTAAAAGCGTGACGTGTTAGATATCCATTTACTTTGCGTAACATTTTTTTATATTTTATCAAAAAATCAGGTTATATATTGTGTTTGTTTGCATTCAAATAAATGTGCAATATTCTGTGTTAATGTAGTAGGCATCAAGAGGAAAACGTTTATTTCTAGTTGCTTCTGCTGAGAAAAAACTGTAGCTTACATAATAAACTTTGCGACCACGAAAAAAAAAAGAAATTACCTGGTGCGGCCTGACCCTGGTTCTGCAGTGAGCCAAGAAGCTGCTTGATCTTATCAGAGAAGTCTGGTTGCTTCATCAGGTCTTCTGGATTAGCATTACCCTGGGCTCCCTGCAACACAAAATTTGTGGAAAAGTGATAAATACAAATAGCACAAGGCAAAACTAACACTTAAAAGTCTGATGCAAAAGGAAAATGCATGCGTTATTTGCAGAAATGTTTAGCCAGGTAATCAAATCTCATTGGCTGTTACTGCTGAAAATAAGAATCATTATGGCAAGTACCGTTATAGCCAAGTGAACTGAGCTTAGTTACAAACTTAGTTACATGGATCCCAAATGGTGCACAACATGCAAATCTACTCACCATGATGGAAGTCAGAATCTCTTGCATGGTGCCTGGCAGTGGGTTTGTTTGTAACTTTGGATTTCCCACACTGCCCATTAGGTTAGCAAGTACAGGAGGCAGCTTAGCACCAGATGACAGGTCTGGAGACTGAGACCCTCCAATTTCGTCCATTGATTCAACATAAGAACCATCATCCATGGAACAATCCTAATAAATGTAAGAAAAATGAAGTTTGTAATAAAAATTACTTTTTCATACTCAAGTCTTAAACAACGGTAACTAATTATATTGTTTTAGTTACAAAATATGCTTTCCAGCCGACAGAAGCTGAGGAACGGAGAGAGCCGTATGTAAACACGGCTTCCCCGTGCTTCACTGTGGTGGCTGCATCGATTGAGTGATCCCTTTTATAGGGAGACTCGATCGATGACGTCAGACCTACAGCCACACCCCCCCACAGTTGTAAACACACACTATGTGAACCCTAAATCCTACAGCGCCCCCTGTGGTTAATTGAAATTCATTTTTTGCTGTGAAAATGACAATGGTTCCAAAAATGTGTCAAAACTGTCCGAAGTGTCCGCCATAATGTCGCAGTCACGAAAAAAAAAAAATCGCTGATCGGTGCCATTAGTAAAAATGCAATAAAACTATCCCCTATTTTGTAAACGCTATAAATTTTGCGCAAACCAATCGATTTTTTTTAACAAAAATAGGTAGAAGAATACGTATCGGCCTAAACTGAGGAAAAAAAATGTTTTTTTTTTTATATTTTTGGGGATATTTATTATAGCAAAAAGTAAAAAATATTGCATTTTTTTCAAAATTGTCGCTCTATTTTTGTTTATAGCGCAAAAAATAAAAAACGCAGAGGTGATCACATACCACAAAAAGAAAGCTCTATTTGTGGGGAAAAAAAGGACGCCAATTTTGTTTAGGAGCCACGTCACACGACCGCGCAATTGTCTGTTAATGCGACGCAGTGCCGAATTGTAAAAACGCCTTTGGGCATTTAGCAGCATATTGGTCCGGGGCTTAAGTGGTTAATAAAGAGCAACTGTAATTTATGATTTTCCTCTAATCAGCTCCCCCAATCACCTGAGTATCTCAAATCCAGTGATCTTCTCTGTGTAGCCCTACACTGCCATTGAAAGCAGGCCCCATTTATTACTATAGGCAAGCAATACTCTGCTGGACCACTCGAGCCATCATAGGTATGGCTTACCTATAAATACATAGGGCTGTGGCATGCAAGCACACTACAAGGAAGATCCAAGATGCACACCTTCAAAGAAGAATGCTGTGTTGCTGCTAGGTATGACTGCATAGTGAAGACCACTGGATCGAGAAGGTGATATCATTTTAAGCTGATGGGCTGCAGCCAGAGGTTAATTAAAATGGAAAAAAGGTTAACTTAACTTCCCCCCTCCTCCCATCTGTCCTGCATACTATGTAGCAGAGATCTTTTTTAGTCTGGTCCAGTGACTTGATCCAGCTCTTTTGGCACTGTTAGTGAGCAGCTACTGCAGACGGGAGGAAGGAGTGCTGACGATGGCTGAACAATGGGAGCCTATGGGTTAGGTTACAGGAAGCCAGAGCTGATGAATCATACAACCGGACCAGATAAGAAAAAAAGGTAACAAGTACAGCGATAGTATGAATAGAAGATGGCCAGGACCTTGTTGCGGGAAATTATTTGGATTTGAGAGGAACGTTACGTCAGGCAGGCTTCATGCAGGGGGATGACTAAAGGTATCTATCATTGTGGCTTGAAGTAGTATCTTAATAAAAAAATAAAAAATACACACATACCTCATCCAGTGGTATAAGCTTTGGAGGCATCGGTTCATAAGGCTCAAGGTCCGGTTCATGTGGGGTGTCAGGAACACTGCAGGGAAGAATAAAAAAAAGTTTAAACTTGGCAGTCTGAATAAAATAAATTCACACCCTTAAAGCTGGTGTACAGAGCATGCTGTAAAAAACAAACAAAAGGCTCATGTGAAACTTGTTTTACAGTGCTTGATATGCAAACGAACCTTTCCTTGGAGAGAAAAAGCTCTTGCAGAATGCCCATCTCCCGCTCAGCTTGGGTGTGCTTTTCTGTGCTGTTGCTCCCATTTTGTATAAGTGTTCCCAGGTGCAAAAACGGCCGTGGAAGGACCCAAGGAGTGACTTCCTCCATGGTGTCATGACTAAGCCGACGGGCGTTTTGGAATGCCTGACGATCCTTCTGCATCTCTCGCTTGGCAGCTTCACCAAAGTCCTTAATCTTGTTCACATTAACTGCAAGTAGGCATAGAAAGAAATACGGTTAAAAGCTGTACGGAGCCATGTGGATTACAAGGATATAATGTCAGAGATTAGATATTCCATGTACCTCTCTCCGTTTCATCTAACTCAAAGTAGAAGTACTCCCGAAGTTGACTCTCTTCTTGCCAGCTAACCTTTTTTTTCTTCTTTCCCTTTTTAGTTAGTTGGGGAACGTCTGGCTCAGCAGGTTTCACATCTGCTGGGGCTGGGGCAGGTGTAGATGTAGATACTGATACTAATACTGATGCTGATGCTGCAAAATGAAAGACAAATTAGCCATATGAGAAATGTATGCAGAAGGAGAATAGACAGCAATGGTTAAAGCTTGGAGTACAGAATGATGCCTTACTGTCCATAGGCTCAGGGAGCTCAACAGGAACTGGAGTTCCAGGTCGTTCCACTTCCATAGCCTCAGCTGGGGCCTCTGGTTCCGGAGAATTGGGCTTGGTGACTGCTGGTACATCACCTTGGGGCTTGCTGTCAAATGGACTGGGCTGTATAAACAATACAGATGTGGTTTTAGATCTATGTAGAGCAGTTTCAAAAACATTTCAACACAACCTGTATTTATAGAATTATATATCCCAGATGACCAATGAATACTGGACATTATGTAAATATATCAGGCTACCATAAAAACATTCCAGTGTTTTTTTAAGCAGTTAAGTTACCTTATTGCTAGTTGGAGAAACTGCTTTCTTCTTCTTTTTAATCTTAAGTCCAGTTACTGGCGCCGAATTCAGTGCATCCAAGAAACCTAAACTCTCCATAGCTACAGGGGGGCGGAAGAAAATTGGATATTAGGACCCTTTCACATGGGCAGATAGAACATAGATTTTAACTGCGGATAAATGAAGTTATCTACCGCACCTAAAAATTCACACAATGCTTTCCTATGGACCCATTCACACACTGCATTTAGCAACGGTTTCATTATATTGGGGTTTTGTGCAGCTAGAAAAAAATAATTTGACTGCGTCCAGGACCGATTTAGCGCAGACATCTGCATATAACCACAGAGTACCATTTCTCCTGCGGATAACAGCAGCAATGAGGAAAGAAAAACAGGAAGCAGATCACAAATGGGAAAACGTGCAGCCGCACGTAAACGCTGCTAATCACAAGTGATCGCTGTACCTGGAGTCTTAGATTTTCAAAATAACAAAACATGCTTTTAACAGTGGCAGAACAGCTGCCAGTGTGAAAGAGGCCTTACTAAAGAGTTTAAAATATTGCAATTTAAAATAGCATCTTGAAAGAATGCTAGTCCTGTGTAGCATGCACAATGGTCTCTACATCACCATCTAGTGTTTAATAGTGGAATTACATTAATCTGTTTGACAACAGTACTATAGCTGCATTCTTAAATTCTGTCATTCTTAAAGCAGAACTTAGAGTTTGTTAACCCAAAAAAAAAACAGATCCTGTTCCCTTAACGCATGTTATACAGCGCAGCATGTCATTTGGTCCCCTGTTTTACCTGTAATACTGGCCGTTTCTACCCTCCCTTTGTACTTTGATCACGATATAGCAAAGCTTCTGAGCCCTAACACCGTTGTCAGTGTAGCCGTCTCTGTCAGCCGCACCCCTGCTCTGTCTCCTGTGTCATCTCCTCCATCCCCTCTCTGACTGTCTGCTTGTGTCAGCAGGGGAAGGGGAATTTTGATCCGAACAGAAATGGGAGCAGATACATGTCAAAGCTAGGTACCTGCTTCTCCACCCTCCCCCCAAAAAAGTTCCAAATGTGGCAGGAAAGGAGGAGACGGAAGAGTGGAATGTTCCATTTTGGATGAAGATCTGCTTTAACTGTATCTGAGCATCACAAATTGAAAACTATATTCAATGCATGCACATAAAAGACTCCTGAGCTATATGATATAATTTTGGCCTATGCCAGGAAGCAGAAGTTTAAAATAAAACATACAATCCTATTTACTAATGCTAGTAGCATAGCGCTTAAAATAGTTAATGTGGATTGAAAGTTTTTCCTTCACTTCAAAAGACTACTAATCCTTAGGCTGCATTCACTCTACAGCGTTTTAAATCGCGGGCAGTTTTGCCGCAGATCTGCCCGCGATTTGACCAGCGCCGAGGTGTGAATGACAAAATGCGGCACTCGCATTTGAGATGCCATGCATTTGAAGCGACATTGTCACAACACAGAGCTGTTCCATAAATCTATGCTTAGCTGCAAGTGCACAACAACTCAAGGTACACAAAAGCTGACCGGCAGGGAAAAGGGTTTATGACAAAAGGGACCAAAGGGGTCTCTTCTGTCATAAAAATCCTACCCGTCAGTTTTCTTGTTTTCACTTTAAGTGAACTGTGAAAAAAATGAAACCCCTGTAAATTAAGGAATACTTTAAAGTAGGTTATGACACATACGCTGTGGAGGAATGATCTTCACTTTGATCTCCTTGGCCGAATTTGGTATAGCATTAAGTGGCTTGTATTTCTTTTCTGCAGGTGTTACATCACTGGATGGTGGAACCGAACTGTAAAAGACAACAAATGTAAGCAAAGCAACACAGCTGTAAACGTAAAAAACAAACCTGCTTGAAATAAAAGGAAACACTGAAGTGTTAATAAAATGCATTTAGTTGGAAACAGTCCCTTTAAATGGAGTCATGTGAATCAGCAGGCCTCCTAAACCCAGGACTACTGGCTGAGGCCACAAAGCTGCTGGCTAAGCATGCACACATTACATTCCATTTAATTCTGAAGCCCCGTACACACGTACGAGAACCTCGATGGGCTGAACACATCGTTCCGCCCGTCGAGGTTCTCGCCCGGCCGTCGAAATCGGTGACCCGCCCGTCGGGAGTGGCAACCAGCCATTCATCCCGACGGGCCGTCGAGCAAAAAGAGAGCCTGCTCTCTATTCGCTCGACGGGATTCCCGACGGGCAGGGCGAGCCAGGAGTGTACACACGGCCGAGGTTCTCGCTGGAATGCAGCTCCCAGCGAGGTTCTCGCTGGTTTCTAGCGAGAACCTCGGTCGTGTGTACGGGGCCTGACAGTGTGCACTTTGTTCTCACCTTTGTCGTTTAACAGGAACAGGTTTCATGTATTTGTCCGATATAAGTGGAACAGTAGCTGGCTTCTTAATGGGAGCTTGCGATGGCGTTTCCACCTCAAGACCTGTGTTAGGGTAAAAGAACAAAATTAGTCAAAGATAGGAGAAAAGGGTTAATTTACAGAGGAGTGCGTTTGTGGTCACTTACCTGTAGATCTGAACTTTGCATGACTAGGGGCAGTAGTGCGCTGTATTTTGGGCTTTTCTTTCTTTCTATCCGCTTGATCCTCTACAAAGGACTCAGCTTTGGCTTCTGCAATCTTATCAGGCACAGGAGACCGTCCTTTTGGGTCTTCTTTCTTTTTCTTTTTCTCCTTTTCTAGAAGAGCAAGACATATGAGAATTGTAAGGCTTGTTAAAATGGTAAGGTTTAGGGAGTGGCTGCAGTAGGAGAGAGTGCTGTGGTCCCCATAGAATAAACAAAGCTGCTGTTAACCACTTAAGGACCGCCGCATGTACATTTACGTTGGCAGAATGGCACCGACAGGCACATCAACGTATATATACGTTGGTGCCTTGGGGGGGATCAGGGGTCCGATCGGACCCCCCCCCGTACATGCGGCGGTCCGCGCGGCTGCAGGAGCGATCCGACAAGTGGGGGCGGCTATCCGTTTTCACCCGCCCCCTCCGGATCGCTCCCAGCCAATGCGCGCGCCCGCCTGACCTGTCACTTCCTCCTCCTGTGTAAACACAGGAAGGAGGAAGCGACGTGATCTCTCCCTCGGCGTTTGTTTCAAGCGCCGCTGAGGAGAGATCACTACAGAACAAGTAAGTCCTGCACCAAACAGCACACTGACACACACACTAACACATTTAACCCCCGCGATCGCCCCCCCCCCCCTCCCCCCTGTCACAGTGTCACTGAATGCAGTAATCATACATGTATGATTACTGTATTTAGTGTCAGTGTGACAGACAGTGTGACAGTCAGTCAGTGTTAGTGTCAGGGTAGCCCCCCCCACCCCCCCAATAAAGTTTTAACCCCTTGATCACTGCCCTAGTTAACCCTTTCACTCCCTATTGCCAGCGTCACTAAGCGATCATTTTTCTGATCGCTGTATTAGTGTCGCTGTTCCCGCTAGGTAGCTAATTTTTTTTTAATGCGATTTTTTTTTTACTAAAGACATGTGGCTAAATAAATTTTGGCCTAAATGTTTGACTAAAATTTAGTTTATTGGTTTTTTATTATAACAAAAAGTAAAAAATATTGATTTTTTTTCAAAAATGTCGCTCTATTTTTGTATATAGCGCAAAAAATAAAAATCGCAGAGGCGATCAAATACCACCAAAAGAAAGCTCTATTTGTGGGAAAAAAAGGACGCGAATTTTGTTTGGGAGCCACGTCGCACGACCGCGCAATTGTCTGTTAAAGCGACGCAGTGCCGAATCGCAAAAACCCCTTGGGTCATTTGCCAGCGTATTGGTCCGGGTCTTAAGTGGTTAAGAAATCACCCCCCTCCATTATTACCATTCCCCTGGTGTGTTTTCCATAATGCAAAATAAACTCAACAGGCAGAGAAAGATTCTCGATAAACGCAGTGTCATATGTGCAGATCTGGGAGCTCTAGCACAGAAAATCCACCACTGAAGTCCATGATACACAATAGTGTGTGTTTTAAGATGTACAAAGTGCGAACACCCTGTGGTTTTACAGATATCTGGGTTAATCTTCAAATCGATCCATGCAAAGCCTCCCTGGAGGGCTAAACTGTTACATGAGACCTCTGTCTTCTGTCCAAATTGAAATTACATTCCACCCCCATCACCTGACCCGGTTCTTTACTGGTCTTTGGGTCCTCAGTAACCAGCAGGTTAACTGTGGGCAGCCGGCTGCGACTACATGAGGCTTCACAACCGGCTTCCTATTGCGTATGCGTGAGCCGTGCTGCACTTTATGAATGGTCCCGCAGCATTGTGGAACCTGCGATATCTCTCAGAAGGTTGCGGGCAGGGAGAGGGGAGGACTTCCAGTTGATCCGGCGCAGTGATCCGACGGAAGTGGGAGCAGGTACCTGTCAAAAAACAGATACATGCTCCACTTCCCCCTCCAACAAAATATGCCAAATATGTCAGAGGGGGGGTCGAGAAAAAGGAAAAGAGGAACTTCCCCTTTTGGGTTAAGTTTCGCTTTAACTTGGGCAGAAGCTGAAGCTAATCAGATTTAACCTAGGAGAGAAAGTAACTCCACAAGGATCAGTATGAACATTATGCACACAACGTGGCAGTAGTTCAGCAGTTATTACCTTGGGATTTTTAATTAGACCAAATAAGGTCAATTAATAAAACCCTATTTTTAGATGTTTCAGCTAAAGAAATCACAGAGTTTTTTTTTTCACAATCAAACACCTAATTTGTGGAGAAGGGTTTTAGGATAAACTTTATACCAACAGTAAAATGGTACTAAAGAAGAAATAATGTAGCAGTAAAATAGTGACGCAAGTCTTTTGTACATTGAATTCAGAGATTGTGGATCCCTCTTTCAGCCTTGTTTATTAAATGTCCCCAGTTATTTTAGGAGAAAACTGTGCTGTTTTGGCTAAAGACAGGATATGTGTAAAACTATAGGGCTGTATCGTGGTCTAACAGCTACTTTGCAGAGATGGAGTTTAGGAATAACTCCAGACTAAAAGACAAATAATCTAGCAGTGAAAATTTGTGACATTGCTCACACATGATTTAAATGCAGTGATAACAGACCCAGGCACACTTCATTCCCAAAAATGAAAGCTTCAATATCCAAACTAATGTCTGTAAATTACACAACCTTTAATAGAAGCTGCACCCTCTTTAGTTACCATATTATGTGACAGCAGAATGTGGTATGTGAACAACTTCCAGCCTTAATACGCATAGGGAAACAATATGCCCTAAAGCTACTAAAATGTAATAGGCAAAAGAAGGGACAGCTGAGTCTTGTATCTCTTCCTCCCAGAAGCTGTTGTTCCTCCTTACAACTTTCCTACCAGAGAACATAAAACCTGCTTTGGAGCGACCACCATTAACTTGTACTGGCCCATCAATGCTTTAGCTCAAAGAGACACTGCCACCTTTATCTTGCAGGGCAAAGTGATATAATCTCTGAAAAGCATTGACCGCCCGCCCACCCACCCACCCTTTACCAATCTTACCTACGTTCGTTCCCCCACAGTAAATCCCCAGCCAATGACACTACATAGAACTTATTGGTATGGGAAAGCATGCGACTTGCTTCCCTATGACAATACTCAAGCCTAGCAGCCAAACTGCAGGCCTTAATCTGTGGCAATTGTGGAGCAGCAAGGCGCACATGTAAGATGAGTAAGTAGAGGTTGGAGGCTGATCTTTACAGAGACAACTCTATAGACAAGGTGAGAGTCTTTAGATACACCCCTGCTGATAAACATAGGACCAACTCACCAGCAGGCAAAAGATTACTCTGGGTCCTGATTACATTCATCCAGTCATTGACAAGTATAAGTGCTACCTTCCGAAGTTCTGGAGGTTAAAAAATAAAATAAAAAGTTAAACATATTTCCAAATGCAAGAAACACATTGAAGGATTGTAAATCAGCATACAGTATGTACCATACCTTCATCCTCACTGGTTTTGCTAAGCTGCTTCACTAGTTTAGCTGTGTTATTCTGTAAATTCAAGACAGAAGAATATATTATATAGCGCACTATTAAAGTCTGCATCACTGCTTATAGATGATCAAGACATTAGTCCAAGACTTTTTACCTGCTTTAGGTGGTCCACGGTCAGAGGTAAATGCTGAAGTGTCAGCAGAATTCGATGAAGCAGAGGGCTGTTGTTGCCGTTACGAGCATATGTTAGCCAAACATTTAAAAGTCTGTATCCACCAACCCGGATAAACCTGAAAAACATTTACAAAAGAAGGTCAGTCCACCAAATATATAAAACCACAAAAAATAAGATTACAGAACCCCTGGAATGCAGTCAATTTATATCCTTAGATTCGTATGTGTTGTGTACAAAAAAAAAACACACATTAACTTTATTGCATTATGCTGAAAATAAACAGATACATGAAGCAACTTCTGTAACATGGTTTGATTCAGACTTGCTCAGTAGAGATTAGCCAATACATTTAACCATTTAAAGTTAACGTAAACCCAATTCATGAAATTTGTGCTGTGTACATATATCTGTAGAGCTTTCTCATCTCTCTCCAAAGAACTAAGTCCAGTAGCTGTCTCCTGCTCTGTAGCTCTGTTATCAGCTTGATAACTTCTCACACATTCTGAGATGGGAGATAGAAGTGTGTGTGTGTGTGAGGTTGCTATAAACATCAGCAGTCAGTCTGCTGTGTTAGAGCAGAACTGTGAAAGCATTTTCACTCTAACGTGTGTGTGTGTGGGGGTGTAATCCAAGCCTTCTCTAACAGTGCAGAATGAGGAAGTGAACATTCTTACCTGATGTAAGAATTCTTAAGCTTGTCCTCTGGCACCAGCCGATCGTCCATCAGAAGGAAGAACGGTGACCTGCCTAAGTATATAAGGCAGATCGCTGTTCTGACAGAAGGGAAGGGATGGAATTTGTGTCCCTACAAAAGCAGGAAATAAATTCCATCTTTCCTTAGTAAAAGCACCTCCCACAGTACAGTAAAACACTGGCTAGGCACACAGTTAACCCCTTTGATCGCCCCTGATGTTAACCCCTTCCCAGCCAGTGTCATTAGTAGACATGTGCAGACTGGAATATTTAGTTTTGTTTTTTCGTTTGGAAAATAAATTTAGTTACTCACGAAAATCGTTTTGATTTATTTCGTATTTCGTTGGGGAATAGCTTTAGTCCGAAAATCCAGTAATACTTGGTTTTTGTCCAATGGTCAAAAGAATACTTACGTCGAATCGTACATTTCCGTTAGACTATTCCGCCTACAAGAATTCTAATGTTGTATGACTAGTAATAATGTCGAATCTTTTCCCAATAATGTCAAATCTTTTCCCTATAATGTCAAATCTTTTCCCTATAATGTCAAATCTTTTCCCTATAATGTCAAATCTTTTCCCTATGATGTTGAATCGCTCTATATCGAATTTTTACCACAACGAAAATGAAAAGAAAGCATTTTTTATGTCGGATTTTTCGGATTTAGTTTCTTGCGCTTTCGTTATCATTTGTTAAAAAAGTAACGAAAAAAAAACAGATTTTCGGAACGAAAATGCATTCTAACGAAAACAAATGCACATGTCTAGTCATTAGTACAGAGTCAGGGCATTTTTTTTTTTTTAGCATGGATCACTGTATTAGTAGACCATAATACTTCACCCCCCCCCCCCCCCAAAAAAAAACACACAACACATCCCTATGCCCCACTTACAAAGGCTACGTAGGGGTTAGATACTAAACTGTCGCCAAAAACGTTTCATGCCTTTTTGCCAATGAGGAGGTCTAGCTTTACTAGGAGACATATTCACCAATTACCTAGTTCTACTTGAATCACCACAGAAACTACATGACTAAAAGCCTGACATTGATTATGTGATTAAAGGGGTTGTAAATGTTTGTTTTTTATTTTCTAAATAGGTTCCTTCAAATTCCCTTGTAAAAAATTGTTTTGCTTTGTTTGAATTACTCACTTCCTGTTTCTCCTCAGTAAGGTGTTCAGTAAGCTGTTCTAAATGACTTTCCACCGCTCGGATGATGGTGGAAAGCTTACTGAGGACAAACAGGAAGTTTGAATTTCTAACAAAGAAAAAAAACATTTAGATGGGAAATCAAAGAAAAAGGTAAGTGAACCAAGGGATTCCTGGAAATGTCAGCACTTTCTACAGCCTACAAAAAATGCCCCTGAGGTGCTACTTAAAAGTCCACTTTAAAAATGTAGACATCCGTGATCATGAGAGCAGAATACGTTTTGAAAAAAGGAAGGTATAAATCGCATCTGCTGCTTACTTAGAAAGGAGTTCCGGGGAATTCGTCTGGCATATGATGTTCATGTAGATACACCGACTAACCATCTTCTGAGATTCTTTCATCAAGCTAAAAGACAGGTTAAAAATTTTTTAACAAATGTAAGCATTAACAATAAAACAAGATCTAAAAAACAGCACACAGTCACCAGTATATTCATTATACAGGATTTACATTGCAGAAACAGTTTGTGCAAAGCATTACAACATTCATGTTCTTACTTGTATATTTTTGTTATTCCAGCGGCAGCTTTTACTTCTCCCATTTGGCCCAACAAACAATCCAGACCCTTGAGCAGCTCATTGGGATCTATAGGTCCTGACCCCATTTTACCAACCTGGAAAAAAGAAAACAGACGGATGAGAACTACATTATATTTTGATATATATGGACATGTAGCATATTACTATATGGTTAATCAGGGGTAACCTGGATAAGTAGATCTAGAATTTCACTTTAAACATATGCCAAAAATATTTTTTAAAGCATATGTGTTTATTATGTTTTACTTTTTGGAGGATAATTTGTACAATTCAAATTTTAATCGACAGTGACAAGTATAACCACTAAGAACTTGTAAGAATAAAATTTCAGTGTGGCTATATATTACCAGGAAGGCAAAACCTAAAAAGAAGCCAAGGGTTACAGCGAGTATCTAAAATCTGCACCAACCTAATCCCCAAAAATATTAATAAACTTTAGTGATTACCATTATAAACAGTAATTTATATTATTCTAACCTAAAAGGGGACATAAAACATCCGATTTAACTGTAAACTACATATAAAAAGGTGAAGCTTTAAATATGAAATCTAGTATAGTTCTTCATTTAGTTTAAATTCTTAACCTGACCAAAGGCTGCAATGGAGTCATGAAGAGGCCACACTGATTTTATATTGTTATGTGAATTTACGGTTTATATTGAGTTATCAAAATGTAACACAGCCTTCCAAATAGTGATCAAACATGTAGGATAAAGACTGCAGTACTTTCATGGATTTCAGCCAAAATCTCCAAACACTATTCTGACTTTTTGGATAAAAGTTTTCAGGAAACAAACATTATGGCTGCTACATACAGTAGATTGCCATGAATATGAGCTTTTAAGAGGGCCACATACCACCACTTTTTTAGTCTATTGTTATACATTAAAGCAGAACTTCATTCTTTTTTTAATCCTTATACTGGTTGCATTAATAGATAGGAGGGTATATCATATTTACATTCCTTCGGGTACTTCCTGGTTTCCCAGCCTCGGCAAAGGATTTCATACATCCCAGGAGCCTTCAGAGGGGGGTTTTCTTAGCTAAGCAAACCCTGCTGCCTGAGCCAAGGGCAAATGGATCCCAGGAAGTAAATGCTACATTAATTTATCTGCCTGTTCTCAAGATAGACAGAAATGCTGAGGGGGGAGGGGGGTTCAACTTGATTTTTTAGCAAAATAAAGAATGGATGGGCAAGTTTGCTTTGAATATTAAAAATGAATTAAACAGTGATACTCAGCTGCAGTGAAGTTCCACTTTAAAATTGTGTCAGAGTTCTAGTACTACAGTTTTGATCAAGTTGATCATTACAATAATGTTATAATAAACATTATTACTACAACTAAATTGGTAATCGTATCAGAACGTGATTAGCATTTAAATCAATTTTGAATATATTTTGAATATATGGATTTAGAACATCCACACCTGTGCATTCCTAAACACACAATGAGGGTTATTTACGAAAGGCAAATCCACTTTGCACTACAACAGTGTTTCTCAATTCCAGTTCTCACGCCCCCCCAACAGGTCATGTTTTCAGGATTTCCTTCAGATGAAAAGGCTGTGGGAATTACTAAGGCAGTGAAACTGATCAAATCACCTGTGCAAAATAATGGAAATCCTGAAAACCTGACCTGTTGGGGGGGCGTGAGGACTGGAATTGAGAAACACAAAGAAACTACAAGAACACTTGGAAGCGCAGTCTCTGTAGATCCGGGGGAGACATGCAAGAAGAATAAAAAACATAATTTTAGCTTGCACATGATTGGATGATAAAATCAGCAGAGCTTCCCCTCAGATTTACAGCGATTGCACTTCCTAGTGCAAAGTGGATTTGCCTTTTGTAAATAACCCCCAATGTGCATTGTGTTAAAGGCAGCTCATTCAGTTTAGTTGGCTCTCGATCACCAAAAACCATACCTGCATCTTTATTCCCCTATGAAACACAATATTGTGCGTTTCACGGCCATACAGATTAGATGTACAAGTGTGTTGGGGTTTCATTCAGAATGAATAGAACCACACTGCACCAGTGCATTCATGCTACAGTACCACAACGGCGTGATGCCAATTTTTTTTCTTCTAGTGGCAAGCTACTATAGGGAAGCTTATGTAAGTCGGGTTTATAAGGCAATTAAAATGCACTATATAGCATAAGGTGCTTAACCTCCTTATGTTTAGGCTCCAAGTGTTACTATATTGTTGCCTAGAACACCAAATGTCTACCATTATTATCAAAAATCACAAAAATGGTATACCCATGTATGTGGGACACTGCTGGGTCCCAAACCACATGTAATACACCAAAATACAAATAAATGACACAAAACAATCATTAAATAGCTGTTAGTAATAATAGCAAGGGGGGAAGATTGTGTAACTGCAATATTACAAGCCAAGAAATATAAACAAGACGTGGCTGTGCTTTTAGTTTGAACCAACATTAGTACACTTGTCAGGAGTGAATCATGTAGGCCACCATTGCTGATCTCTTTTGGGAATGTTAGTTTTCTGCCTGCGATATCGGTTCTGTAGTTTCACACTTTGAGTTGCTGACCCAAAAGGAGGAATAAATGAATTGTACACTTTTCCGGAGGCCCCCATATAGTTCACTCATTAAAGTTGTACTAAACAAGATATTTATATAGCCATTTTTAAGAAACATTGTGTGATGGGACTTGTAGCACCCTTCATTTAATCAAACCGTTAGGCTGGGTTCACACTGCCGTATGGAGCGGCACACATCAGGGGTCTGCAGCATCCCCGGTTACCATTTCAGTCCGAATTTTGGGCTGAATTCGGACCAGAAGACACACAGGACTCCTGTGCAATTCGCTCTGTACCTGCTTCGGAGATGTGTGAACCAGCTCCATCGAGAGTCAGTTAGAATCTACCGACATGCGCAATAGTGTGAACCCAGCCTTAGTAATAAAAAAAATAAAATAAAAAAATGTATATATTGTAGAATAGAGGCGTTTTTGTATCTTTTAGATATAAGGGACTATTACAGTCGTGGCTAAAAACTTTGAGAATGACACAAATATTAATTTTCACAGTCTGCTGCCTCCGTTTTTATCATGACAATTTGCATATACTCCAGAATGTTATGAAGAGTGAAGAGATGCAATCAATTGCAAAGTCCCTCTTTGTCATGAAAATTAACTTAAGCCCATAAAAAAAAACATTTCCACTGCATTTGCGAAGAAGGCTTCAGGGCGCCCAAGAAAGTCCAGCAAGTGACAGGACCGTCCCTTACAGTAGATTCAGCTGTGGGATTGTGGCACCACCTTTCTCAGGAATGGCAGCAGGCAGGTATGAGTCTATCTGCATGAACAGTGAGGCACAGGGGTTTATTTACTAAAGGCAAATCCACTTTACACTTCCAAGTGCATTTGCAGTGCAGTCACAGTAAATCTGAGGGGGACATGCCGGGAAACTAAAAAACAGCATTTTTGCTTGTAGATGATTGAATGATGAAATCAGCAGAGCTTCCCCTCATTTCAGCTCTTCCCTTTAGATCTACAATGACTTGCAGTGCACTTATAGTGCAAAGTGGATCTGCCTTTGGTAAAAAAAAACAAAGACTTTTAGAGCATGGGCTGGTGTTAAAGGGGTAATTCCCCCAAAAACCTTTTTTTAACATTGATTGAGGCTCGTTATGTCAAGGAGAATCGGGTGTTTTTCTTTTAGAAACTAAGCAGTACTTACCGTTTTAGAGATGCATCGTCTCCGTCGCTTCCGGGTATGATCGTCTGGTCTGGGCGTGCCTATTTGATTGACAGGCTTCCGACGGTCGCATACATCGCGTCACAAGTAGCCGAAAGAAGCCGAGCGCCGGTGCGGCTCTATACTGCGCCTGCGCACCGCCGTTCGGCTACTTTCAGAAAATCGTGACGCGATGTATCCGACCGTCGGAAGCCTGTCAATCAAATAGGAACGCCCAAACCCGAAGACCATACCCGGAAGCGTCGGAGACGATGCATCTCTAAAACGGTAAGTACTGCTTAGTTTCTATAAAAAAAACACCCGATTCCCCTTGACAAAACGAGCCTCAATCAATGTTAAAAAAAAGGTTTTTGGGGGAACTAACCCTTTAAGAAGCGCAGCAAGAACGCCACTTCTCTTCAGGAAAAAGATCAGGGACAGACAGATATTCTGCAAAATGTACAGGGATTGGACTGCTGAGGACTGGGGTAAAGTTATTTTCTCCGATGAATCCCTTTCCGATTGTTTGGGGCATCCAGAAAAAAAACTTGTCCGGAGTGCTACCTTCAGTAATGTATCCTGAGACCATTCATGTGTGGGGTTGCTTCTCAGCCAAGGGAATGGGCTCACTCATAATTTGCCTAAGTACACAGCCATGAATAAAGTATGGTACAAAAACATCCTCCGACAGCAACTTCTTCCAACCATCCAAGAACAGCTTGGTGACGAGCAATGTCTTTTCCAGCATGATGAAGCACCTTTCCATGAGGCAAAAGTAATAACCAAGTGGCATGGGGAACAAAACAGACATTTGGGGTCCATGGCCATTAAACTCCCAAGACCTAAATCCCATTGAGAACTTGTGGTCAATCCTCAAGAGGAAGGTGGGGGGGGGGGGACCCCAAGCATTGATTTTGCACGTATGGGCTGCCATCAGCAAGAATGTGGCCCAGAAGTTGATTGACAGCATGCCAGGGCGAATTGCAGAGGCCTTAAAAAAGAAGGGTCAACACTGCAAATATTGACTCTCTACATAAACTTAATGTAATTGTCAATAAAAGCCTTTGACACTTATGAAATGCTTGAGATTATACCATAGTAACATCTGACAAAAAGATCTAAAACACCTGAAGCAGACTTTGTGAAAATTAATATTTGTGTCATTCTCAAAACTTTTGGCTGCGGCTGTAGATTTGCCTGTATTGATGGATTCTTGAACATGGCTCACACTGTTTGGGATGACTTTGACAAGGAGTCCATAAAGCTGCAGAGAAGCCTTGCGTGTAAACTGTTTTGTTTCTTCGAAAACATAAAACTTTTTATTCAGTCTATTTACATTGAAATATGTTACCCGATGAATACATGTTATAAAAAGTCAGAACTATCTTCTACCTTATGGAAGTTGTAAACGTACACCAATCCCTGGGCTGATCTCTAGTATGACCAAGTCAGAACAGCTTGCATTGCCCTTTGCAGCGTAATAGACTTTCTACAGTGGAGGTGGACGGACACATGTAGCTATTTCTCGTTTAACACATAGAGGGAGATGGGGAGACTTTGAAATGATGAAACAGTCCCCGCCTATCTCAATTCTCCAGCAGCTGAAGCGTGCACACACAGGCTCTGTACTCTATCGGATGAACACACACAGGCTCTGTATCGGATTAACGAACACACACAGGCTCTGTACTCTATCGGATGAACACACACACAGGCGCTGTACTCTATCGGATGAACACACACACACACACACACACGTCTAATCCCATGTCACCAGGCATGTGCTCAAATCTGGAAGCAAGGATATACATTTTTATTCATACAAGAAAAAGATCATTGCTCTTATATCAAGTATATTATATATGCATGCAAATGTGAATATATTACACCAATTCAGGAAAAGTGTGCAGGATTACAGGACGACATTATTGTACCTATAGAGAAGAGTATTCTGCACTGACATGTCAGCTATCATGGCTGGAATTTTGTTATGGACTGTACAGAATAAAAGCTGACTCAGGGTTAAAAGTGTAACCAATAAAACAGTTTTTTTTTTTTTTATGAAAGTTAGTGTTATTTTAATAAAAAGTTTGCCTTTCATAACAAAAAGGTTATACTTATATGTCAAGTGCAATAGTATTGCACATTGTGGCCCAAAACCTCCTCCTCTGGGATCCCCACCAGAGCTTTTGGCTTCTCTTCTGTCTGCTCCCACAGCAAGCACTTGCTATGGGGGCAGACATCTGGGCTCGTTCCCAAGCAGAGCTTTGAGTGCCCATAGACATACACAGTGCAGCTCTTCACCGCCCTCCTCACGGGATTAGATGGACAGCAACAGGAGCCAAAAGACTCCTCAGGCACAGTACTGGATGCAGAAAGGGGCAAAGTAAGTTATTCAGGAGTGGCTGCAGGAAGCCAATACTGGAAGGTTTAAGTTAAGGCCTCTTTCACGCTTGTGCAACTTGTCCTGAAACATGGGACTGCAAAGTCACATGACAAGTTGTACCCAATGATATCCAATGAGTACCATTCATATCTGTGCAACTTCAAAGTCGTCCCTGCAGTACTTTGGTCCGACTTGAGGTCCATTGACCTCAAGATTACACAGGAATTGCAGCAAAGTCGCAAAAGTGTTAAAGGGGCAGAAAGTGTCAGCAAAGCCTTTTTTTGTATACATTACAAATGATGCATACTAGCACATTATGATGTTAATTAACAGAGAGAGATTTGTTATTTTTTTGCGGTTTACTACCGCTTTAAGAAGGAGAAGTCCAACCTGAGCTTTTTAGGCTGGGATTCTCCTCTGGGTCACAGGAGTGCAATTCGTTTCTCTACGGCTCAGCGCTCCAATGAGTGTGGAGAAGCAGAGAGGAAAGAGGCAGACGCTTTCTACTCGGGGATCTGTGAGACCCGAGCCAGCGGCGATGTTCGGTGGCTCGGTTCTCAGTGCACAGACTCCGGGGGACAGATGGAGCACAAGTCTGACGCTCCATCCACCAAAGAAAGTATGAATCCAAAAAAAAAAAAAAAAACATACTTCTCCTTTAAGGTCTCATACATGCTGGATGTTTTCTAAACTCTCCTAAAAGCCTTCCTCTTGGCAGCAGCACTTTGGTAAAATAAAAGCACCTGGAGCTTGTAAAAAAGTGTGCGACGCCTTTACCCACATCAAGCATTTGGGTGTTAATTCATTTTCTTAGCCAGAATTTTCTTAGCCATTCTGGCCATGGAAATTAATTACGACTCAAGCACTAAACGCGCCTAGTGTTAAAGCATGTTTAAGACGTATTTACAAGCAAACTTTTTTCTGCCCAAACTCTGCTGCGCTTGGACACACTGGCAGTGGGTTCTATTTCTTGCCTCTAAATGCTGCTTAAAGTCTATGTATGCGTGAACACATAAGCCAACATGCAGGGGAGTTTAGAGAGAGAGACAAAAAAAAAAAAAAAAACAGACGCCTATAGGAGCAGCTGTAAAAACATCCAATGTGCCGGAGGCCTTATGAATAGAATGCAACAAGGTATAAAACCCCAAGCCTTGGGAACCACTTTAAAACTGTTTGTACCTATGCCATACCAACATTTTCAGTATATTTTGCTGGAAGTATGTCATCAGACCTTAAAGTGAAACTAAAGGCTAAAATATAAAAACTGCAAGCAGGCAGGCTCTTTATTGCAAACGTCTCTGCAATAAAAAGACCTACCTGCTAGTTCAGTTTTTTTTTTAACCACTTAAGGACCGCCTCCTGCACATATAGGTCAGCAGAATGGCACGTCCTGTACTACCCAGCCGTGGGTCCCTGGGGGCGTGCCCGCGACCCTGTCCGAAGCTCCGGGACAGCGCGAACCCGATCGCCGCTGGAGTCCGGCGATCGGTCCCCGGAGCTGAAGAACGGGGAGAGCCGTGTGTAAACACGGCTTCCCCATTCTTCACTGTGGCGGCGTCATCGATCGCCACACCCCCCTAGTTGTAAACACACATTAGGGAACACATAACCCCCTTGTGGTTAACTCCCAAACTGAAAATGTCATTTTCACAATAAACAATGCAATTTAAATTCATTTTTTGCTGTGAAAATGACAATTGTTCCAAAAATGTGTCAAAATTGTCTGAAGTGTCCGCCATAATGTTGCAACCACGAAAATAAATAAAATCGCTGATCGCCGCCATTAGTAGTAAAAAAATTAAAATAAAATAAAAATATCCCCTATTTTGTAAACGCTATCAATTTTGCGCAAACCAACCGATAAACGCTTATTGTGATTTTTTTTACCAAAAATAGGTAGAAGAATACGTATCGGCCTAAACTGAGGAAAAAATATATTTTTTTATATATTTTTGGGGGATATTATAGCAAAAAAAGTAAAAAATATTGCAATTTTTTTTTAAATTGTCGCTCTATATTTGTTTATAGTGCAAAAAAAAAAACCGCAGAGGTGATCAAATACCACCAAAAGAAAGCTCTATTTGTGGGGGAAAAAAGAAGGACGCCAAGTTTGTTTGGGACCCACGTCGCACGACCGCTACATTGTCAGTTAAAGCGACGCAGTGCCGAATCGCAAAACCTGGCCGGGTCCTTTAGCTGACTAAAGGTCCGGGTCTTAAATGGTTAAATCAAACGCTGTGCTGTGCACACACAGTGCTCAGTTTACATTTCAGTACAGTGCCTGCATGTTGGTTGACTGAAATTTTACACTGGCCAAAGCTAGGGACCTGCAAGAAGTCAGAAAAAAGAAGTTGGCACTGGCGAGGGACCCCACAGGTGTTGGACAGCTGAAACAGCGGTAAGTATTGCGGCCTTCAGTTCTATTTTAAGGTTTGGTTCACAATGTAACACTGTGTTAGTGCACTGTGGATTGTGGTGAGCTGCATTGCAAAATAAAAAAAGATAGCATGTGCACCTTTTTCAGTCCATTAGGCCCATTATAGATGAGGCAGATTCTGTCAAGCAAATACACCCGCTTAGTGGGGGATCTGTGTGCTGATCCCCGCTGAGCAGACTGCATGGTGGAGGGGACACGGACCTGTCATCAAAGTGGACACAGACACTGGGGCCGCTATTCTCTATGGGGTCTGTCCATTTCCATCCATCATCCGACTAGCCAGACGGATTCCCATTTGTCTGTTTGAAGCAGAGTGGATCAGATGCCGGTTGGTGTCAGCAGACACAATGGAGCAATGGATAGTCCAATCAGGTCTGACAGAAAAATTTACAGGTGGACCAGATCGGTACGTCAGTGTGAAATGAGCCTCAAATGATTCAAAGTATATCTTTGCTGCTTCAAGCTTGTTCACACCATCCCTGTTGAGCTGCATTGTCCAACACAAAGACAAGGCAAAAAGCTTTGCATTGTATAGGGTTGTTTACACTAATCTTCTGGTGCAGGCACACATTTTATAGCAGTCCACTGAAGTGTAAAAAAATAAAACAGTTAAAAAGGAGAACACTGCAATGTGTTATAACAACGCATACACAATATGCAATGTGTTGCTGTGTGAATGAGTCTCAACACTAGAATTCTAGTTAGATTCTGCAAGGGATCATTAGAACACAGCAGTCTGATCAATTTATTAAAACTGGAGCAGAACTGACATTCTATTATTGAATTACCATATACCAGTAAACACTGTTTAGTGTGGCCCCAAAGAAGATGAAAATGTTAAATTGACTTCTGTAATTTCTGTGAATTTACTTCTGTTGGGGAACCCCTGAATCTGATTGGTAGTCTTAAAGACAAGAACTGGAAGCTTATTATGTATAACTAAAGCCAATTTTTTTTTCTGGTGCCTCCATGACAGCATACTGAATCATGTGTATGCTGCCATGGATAGGCACCAGGAAAAGAAAACGATGGTATGATACAATTTTCAGGGGGGTTTTTTTATGTTGAATGGGGTAACGGACAGTTTAAACCGCTGGTATTTTTCCCCATCTGTGTTTTATTCAGGATTTACAAATTGCCCATCTGTCACGGAAAAACAGAAAAGTGAGAAAAAAACTTTTCCTGCTCTTAACTTTGGACTTTCCTGGCAATAAATGTCTAGGACAGGGATATGCAATTAGCGGACCTCCAGCTGTTGCAAAACTACAAGTTCCATCATGCCTCTGCCCGTCAGAGTCTTTCTATGGCCTCATGGGACTTTTAGTTCTGCAACAGCTGGAGGACCGCTAATTGCATATCCCTGGTCTAGGACAAAGACAGTAAATCTCCACATGTGAGGACACAGATAGCAACAAAAGCCCAACAGTGATTTAACTCTTCCTTTTACTATTCAAAATGTGGATACACTTTAAAGTAGATCTAACCCATATTTAAATTTGCTAAAGTACAGCGCATAAAATGTTTGTCTTGAGTATCGGTTTAATCTTTTTGCATCTCAGTACAGCTAATCTCCTACAGCCTTTTCCAGCCACTTCCAACGGTCTTAAGCATTGGCTGCACATTGCTCTGAATCGACTTCCTGGCAACAAGTCACGATGTCTCAACAGCAACTTGCAGTCTCCACCAGGGACATCTGACAGGATGACAACGCAAGGGGACAGTTGTCAGAAAGCTATTAACCAATAAACATGAAGAGCATGAACAGAGGTTCTACTAATGAAAGCTGCAGATTAGGGCCTCCCCCACATGAGTATTTGCTCGCATACACCGAATTCCAGCAGCTTCACAGCAACCAGATTTAAATCTAAGAAGCAAAAATAACTGGAATCTTTAGGGTCTGTTTTCACAGTTGAATCCAATTACAAAAGTGTGACTCTTGGGTGAAAGAGAAAAAAATGCATATTATAGCCATCAAAGTTTAAAGCTGCTTACTCTGGTGCAATACAGACAGGCCCTAGAATGTCGGTAGCCCTATATCATGTGGACTAAACCCTAAATTGGAAAATATCAGCATGAAATACAACATCTGGCTGCACACCATGGAAAAACAGACAGGTATTTTCCCAATGTATTAAATTAGGCTCAATATCTTTATTTTGGCTACGATAGGCCATGTGTATGAAAATGGTTTTAAAGAAACTGTTGCCGACACCAAATATAGCAACTGGATTTCAAGCTGAAATCGTTCTAGCTCAAATTAAAACAGGGAATATTTGGTTGCTTTGTTCAACGCTGACACTTTTCTAAAAAAAAAAAAAATGTATATATTCTAAAGCATCCCCACTGTACAGAAAAGCTAATGTACCATAGCTGGTTTATACCACCATGTGTACATAGCATTTATATAACAGTTCAGTGCATAGGTTTAAACTCCAAAGGGTAAATAAACACATAAGCATGCATACATTTTTGTGCTTGCAATAACTGCTAGCACTTATAAGATTTTCAACATCAAGTTGCAAACTTTTAAAAAGTTAACAAGAGATGGGCAAAGTGTGCATATACGCACAGATTTGCGATGGTTTGCTTACCAATACTTGAGTTGGCCTTTCATCTCAGTGACAGGGATTTTCCTCTAGTTCATCCAACACACACAGTGACGGTATCTGTATCAGCTGACCCTGTGCTAAAGGCATTCATACTCATGCCAACAACTGGCAGTGGTGCCTTAATACCATTGACTCCAGGCTGACCACTGCCTGCAGCTGGTTATGGTATGGGAAGCAATATCAGAATACTTACCCAGACTGCCGAAGGTTGTGTTTCAGATATTTACACATGTGGTATAATGTGAATCTCAGAGATGAAGCAAAAACAAAAAATAGAATTAAACTGCATTTAAAAAAAAAAGGGGGGGGGGGTGTTTTCTACACTAAAGTATGATAGTCAAATAAAACTTTTAGTTAAGTTTACTAAACATTTAATGTGGAAAGAAAAAAAAAAGCGATAGCCACATATTCACCTCCAAAATTGCCAGGTAAAGGTAGTTTAAAGGACACTACAAAAAATACAATAATAAAAAATAAAATAAAAAAAAACATGCATTTTATCACTATACAGAGCCCAATTTATACTGGCAGTAAACCACCAGAATGTTGAAAGCAAAAATAATCAACTGTAGTATCTTTTTTTTTCTTTGGGGGGGGGGTTAATACTTGACCGTGTAATAAGAAAAAATAAATGGCTTTAGTTTAGATCTTAAAAAACATGTATTTTTTTTTTTATAAAAAAAAAAAAAAGGCAAATAGTGGTTATAATTCTTGAGTACCCCATACACCACACATACATACACATACACACACACACGCACACACACATATATATACAACACTTAATGCACAGTTCCATAATTTCTAGGCCTATATTGTTACTAGGCAGATTTAAAAAAAAAATAAAAAATTATGATACCTCAAATACACAAGGGAGATGAAGATTTTTTTGGGGAAAAAGGAGCTTACTTGAAAAATTGTAAGTATGAAAAAAATCCGGTTGATCGCTAAAGGTCTATGTTTCCAAAACTGGCTACAAAAAAATACAAGTTAGAGATCAAAGCATGAGTGAAATGTGCAATGCAATGTAAACTTAAAACACTGTGAAGCATGTGGGTACTTAATGAATAAATTGAATAAGGTAATTACTATAAATAATGGCTATTGCAGCAATTGTCTTTTTGTGCTTTACAGTGGTAAATATTGTTTTCCTATTGTGTGCTGGATAACATTTGTTTTTTGTAAATAACTAGCTGAAAAGCAGACAGGCTTTGGCTTATAGAACAAAATGCTGAAAAACGAAACATGGATTGAGTCTATCCACCGCTCTAACATCTATATTAGATGTCTGGCTAAGCAGGAGGCATAAGCAGATGAGAAGAGGGCGTTTCCATGGGCTGTACACATTGGCCAACCCCTTTGCAGCATAACTCGTCCGTCCGCCCCTGCTGCAAACAAAGAAGGAGTGACAGAAGCCATTTTGATGTTGGAAAACTCCAGAGACTAAAAAGAACAAGTAGAGCAGCCATTTTGAAGAACAGTCAAAATGCACTGCAATAAATGTTTTAAAAAGAAAAAATCCTGTGGTAAACGACTGAAAAAAATGGTATATATATTGTTCATGCATCAAAAAAAATATATATACACATATATATTAGCATAGATCCAATATTGCAGATAATTTTGCCTCAACCTAAAAATAATTAAGATGCATATTGCCTCTTCTGCATACAATAATGACCCCAGTTTCATGTAAAAAAGGATGGAATGTGTGTTGTGGCAAATAATATTCAGAAATGGGAGTTATGAAATGACATGCATTACTTTTTAAACAATACACAAAAGCTATAAAAAAATAAAAAAAAAAAAGGAGGGGGGGATGACAGAATAAAAAAAAAGGAAGGTCTACCCATGCTACACTTTTGCCACATTGCTTAATACAGTCATTATTGGAAAGTGTTGCATTTTAGATATGTGCCAACACTTTTTTTTGTATGCAGAAGCTATGCAATCTTTATTACTAGATTGCTTGCAAAAATGTAGTGAAAAAGAAAATTACTCCACTGCTGTGTAATTATATCCATACAGAGCCCACAGAAGCGCAAAACAAGAAGGGTCCTTGGATGGAATGATTATGGTTTATCCTCCATTGATCAATCTGCTCTTGTCTGCTGCTTTCCATGAGCACCTTTATGCTGCCTGCCTGGACAAAAAATTGTTCCTGGCCATCCCAGAATATGAGGGTCATCCATCCTCCTTGGTGTCAGAGCAGCCTTCTCTGCCTGCAATCTTTATGTACAGATTGCTCATGGATCTATTTTTACAGCTAATCTCCAAGACCCTGCTAACCTAAATGCCGTCTCCCACACAGAGATGAAGCCCTTCAGGCAAAACTCCCAACCTCATCTCAAGTATGGGAGCTCATTTTTTTTCAACTAAAAGCTATATTATATCTAGTGCTTACAGCTTAATATTTCCTTATTGCCTAGCTACAGATTATAGATCATTACTGCCTGCCTAGACCAACCCCTCCTCTAAAAATAATGGCTTAGGTCGTAGAACAAAAAGGCATGCCAATCTAATTTAAGTACGCAATTCATGTCTCTGCAGCTTTAAGGCTTTCCTGGTAATGATTGTCACTGTAGCATGGAATTACTGATAACATTGTATGTCCATTGAGTAAGGAAAAAAAATTAACTGGAGTTTAGAGAACCCCACATGGTTTTTATATCTGGGGAAAATATTTTTGTGGGGAGTTTGTCAAAAGGTTGTTTGAAAAAAAAAAAAATCACTTACTATCCAAAATTCTCCTCCTGTTCTTCGAAAATTTAGTTATTTTGGGCTAAAATTGAAAAAAAAAAAAAAAGGGCAAAGTGGGCCTTTCTAATTCCTCTTAGAAGGGCCAATGTGCCTCTATATGTTATAGCAGCATGGCAAAGACTGCAGCCGCCATCTTTATAAAGGGCGTAGTACAGCTCAGGGCTGGAAACTGTCCAGGGAATCCATACTGAAGGGGAACTTAGCCACACAAAAAAAAAAATGGCTGGAATTCAGTTTAAAAGTCTAACCTTCAGTAATACTGTTTCTAGCTTTTTTTTTTATTATTATTATTACCAATTAATGTTATTCTAGCGTCTCAATCGGCCCTATGGTGTTTAGAAGAGTTCAGATTCATGAGAACGGCATAGGTTTGAGGGGAAGACGTGTAGATGGAGCTGGTGAGGGGTTTATTTGTTCCCCTTGATCTTCAGTATTGTCCAAGCAGAGAGAAGCTTCTGGGTTCTTTAGAGATTAATAACTATCCTCCAACATGAGCATTCAAACGCTGAGGAGCCAGAACAATTCGTGGAGGCAGCGTGACCTGTACAGGAGACAAAATAAAAACACATTAAATACGAATACAGTATAAGGGGGGCAGACATACAATGGCGGAGAGGACGTGGCGAAAGAAGGACAAAGAAAAGGGCGGGGGCGAGCGCCAAAATATCCACCATGGATTCTCTCCTTACATACCTGACGACTGAGCCTCGAATGGCGGCGGAAGGCGACGCCCGCCGTTATAAGGCGCCGTGACGTAGACTGAAGGGCGTGGAAAACTGAGGCTAAAACGAAGAAGCTGGTTGGTCAAGCGCTAAAGGCAAATTTAGATAACGAAGATGGCGACAGATGACGTCACCTGCCCAACCAATAGAAACCGGAGAAATCTTCAAAGTGCTTAGTCACAACGTCTCCTTTATCGTATTTATATGCTATGAGTTTCTAAGTAATACAATTCAGGGTCCGTGTTCGGCCGTTTCATACTAGCCGCACGCTACAAGCCTAACGAACTCGCCTCACCTTCTACATGTAGAGCGCGAGTCGCCTCGCTAGTTGTGTCCTCGGTGGAAACCATTTTACCTTAGGCATTTTTGCTTTGAACGACATTGAAGCGGTCTCCAGTAAAATGGCGCCTGTGCTAGTGCAAAAAGAACTCGAGACACGCTTTATACAGTAATGACTTACAGACAGATTTTTTTTTCTATGTACGCTGAAATGAGCGCATCAGCACAAAGTTGTTAGTCATGTGCTTGGTTTAGGTTTTGTCATCGTCACACCTTAATTGCCTAACAGCATTCCAGCGCATTTACAGATTGTGGGCGGGTACGATCACTTGTTGCTTTTGTTGGGTACTAATTATTATTGATGTTCACAAAATTATTCGACAGTCGTGTATACAAATGTGGTAATAAGGATAGTTACTATAAACAAATACAGTTCTAGTTGCTTCCATCGTCAGAGTGTACATTGTCAATAAAGGTGAATGAAAGTAAAAAAAAAAAAGTCCTGCAGAGGGAAATGGAGTGTTATTGACTCCTCATTCTTTGGGGTAATTGACTCCTCATTCTTTGGCAGCCGTGTGACGGCAATAGATTAAAGCGGAGGTAAACCCAGAGTGTTTTCCCCTTTTTTCTTTCTTCATTGCTAAGTAAAGGCATAATGTGCTAGTATGCATCACATACTAGCACATTACGTGACACCTGCACTTACCCCGCTGCAGGTCGCACCCATCTTCACCTGTCTTTCTTCCAGGGCCACGGACTGGCCGGCGCTGTGTGGGGTAACTCCTGCGCATGCGCGTGGGAGCCACGGTCAAGAAACGGTCACAAACCGGCGGGCGTTACTTCAGAGAGCATGCAGAACCCCAGCAGTAAATCATAAAACAGAACTAAACTCTTCAACTTAAAGTGGATGTAAACCAATAAATAAGTCAGTTTCTGTCTTCTTGCTTTGAGTGAGAGGTTATTTACATATCTAGCTTGGACATGTTTATCATATGTTATGTTTATCATAACATGAGGTGATTCACAGTATAAAACGTGAGAAATCCACCCCTCCCCCACGTAACAAATCCTGGTAATATACAATGAACTTTGGATCACCTCATGTTATGATAAACATAACATATGATAAACATGTCCAAGCTAGATATGTAAATAACCTGTCACTCAAAGCAAGAACAGAGAAACAAACTTTTTATTTAGACAGGTTTTTATCTGGAATTTTGTTAATTTTCACCGAACAATAAAAGAGGATTGATCTGAGCTGCAAGACCGGGCACAGATGATAGGAAATCTTATACTCTACATTGTGACATCAAAAAAATGTCATCCACTGGTTTAAAAAAACAGTAAGACCCCTTTCACACTGGAGCGGTGCACTAGCAGGACCACTCCAAAAGTCCTGCTCTTTGGAGCGTTGAAGGAGCGATGTGTTTACCACTCCTTCCCATTGAAAGCAATGAGAAACCACGGCTATACACCTGGCAATGTACCTTTGCGGTATTAGCCCTTTTTTCGGACGCTAGCGGGGGGTAAAACCACACCGATAGAGACCGAATACTGCAGCAATTCCGACGGTAAAGCGCCTCTAAAAATAGCAGCGCTTTACCGCCACCGCACCTCCTGCCCCAGTGTGAAAGGGGCCTTACATGCCAATATTGCTAACACCCCTTTCACACTTATGCGTTTTACAGGCGTTTTTGCAGTAAAAATAACACCTGTAAACTGCCTCTTCTGTAGCCCCAGTGTGAAAGTCTGAGTGCTTTCACACTGGGGCAGTGCACTTCGGCAGCGCAGCAATATGGGTGCTATTAACCCTTTCCTTGGCCGCTAATGGGGGTCAAAAGCACTGCTATAACAGCAGTAAAGGGCTGCTAAAACTAGTGGTGCTTTACCGCTAATGCCCACACTGCTCCAGTGTGAAAGGGGTCTAACTGTTACATTTGCTTGTGTTCTCAACAAAACTGCCAAACCATCAAATGGCTGGTGTCATAACTGATCACATGTGCACCGCCATGGCAGATCACGCAGAAGCAGCTTCCTTGGCTGTAAAGGATTTAGTTCCACTTTAAGGCTGGGCTCACATATATGTGAAGTGGATGCGTTTTACACCCTATACAATTAGCATAACATGTAAGTGTGACCGGCTTTTAATGGAGCCAGTTCACACATGTCGGGGGGGTTGCTGCGGTGTGAATTTGAAAAGGGTCCTGTGCATTTTTGTGTCCAGTTCAGGTTCGAATTCAGGGGAAAACGTGGCCCTGAATCGGTGAACACAAACGTTCCGGACTGCAACCCGCAGCCGGACATATGTGAACCCGCTTAAGGCTGCCAGCAGTTTGTCCTCTACAAACTTGGCAGAGCGCCTAAAAATTAAGAGAAACTGAGCAGGGCGAGACAGCGTATTACTAGATTTTAACCACTTCCCCACGGCCATATGAATATGTGTGGCCACAGGGTGGCTCTAATTCTCTGAGAGGACGCATATATGCGTCCTCCGCTCCTCCAGGCCACTAGAGGGCGCGCGAGCATTCCTGAGATACCGATGCGCGTGCCTGGCGGCTGCGATGTTTGCCAGGCACTCGCAATCGGCGGTTACAGGGACAAGGACATGGATCTCTGTGTGTAAACACAGAGATCCATGTCCTGTCAGGGGAGAGGAGACCGATCTGTGTCCCTTGTACATAGGGACACAATCGGTCACCTCCCCCAGTCACCCCCCTCCCCCCACAGTTAGAACACAATTCAGGGTACACATTTAACCCCATCTCACCCCCTAGTGTTAACCCCTTCAAAGCCAGTCACATTTATACAGCAATTAGTGCATATTTATAGCACCGATCGCTGTATAAATGTGAATGGCGCCAAAAATGTGTCAAAAGTGTCCGATGTGTCCGCCATAACGTCGCAGTCCCAATAAAAATCGCAGATCGCCGCCATTACTAGTAAAAAAAATAAATAATAAAAATTAATAATAATTCTATCCCCTATTTTGTAAGCGCTATAACTTTTGGGCAAACCAGTTGCTTATTGCGATTTTTTTTTTTTTAACAAAAATATGTAGAAGAATACGTATCGGCCTAAACTGAGAATTTTTTTTTTTTTTAAATGGGCTATTTATTATATCAACAAGTAAAAAATATTGACTTTTTTTTTCAAAATTGTCGCTCTTTTTTTGTTTATAGCGCAAAAAATAAAAACCGCAGGAGGTGATCAAATACCAACAAAAGAAAGCTCTATTTGTTGGGAAAAAGGGACGCCAATTTTGTTTGGGAGCCAAGTCGTACGACCGCGCAATTGTCAGTTAAAGCGACGCAGTGCCGGAAGCTGAAATTTCACCTGGTCAGGAAGGGGGTATACGTGCCCAGTAAGGAAGTGGTTAAACAGTGTAGACACTTTTTTTTTCAAATAACAATTTTTTATTGATCATATCGATCAGCAAAAGAACATAGAGCGAATACAGTTGTATACATATATTGCTACAGTGTAGACACCTTTAATGTTTTACATAACTACAGTACCTCATAGAAGTACACCCCTCACATTTTTGTAAATATTTTATTCTATCTTTTCATGTGACAACACAGAAGAAATTACACTTTGCTACAATGTAAAGTAGTGAGTGTACAGCTTGTATAACAGTGTAAATTTGCCGTCCTCTCAAAATAACTCAACACACAGCCATTAAAGGGGTTGTAAAGGTTCATGTTTTTTCACCTTAATGCATCCTATGCATTAAGGTGAAAAAACATCTGACAGTTATGCCCCCCCCCCCCCCCGTTTTACTTACCTGAGCCCGTTCACCTGCTACGCTCGCCCCCGACGTCCCCTTCTCCGCTCAATCCGGCCGTTGCTTGGCTAGATGGATGGATTGATAGCAGCGCAGCCATTGGCTGTGGCTGCCGGCTGTATCACGGGAATGCGCCCGCAAGAAAGCTCCCATGAAGGGGTTAGTTCTTGAGGGGAGGAGCCAAGACAGCCGCAGAGGGACCCCAGAAGACCAGGTACAGGGCCACTCTGTGCAAAACTAGCTGCACAGTGGAGATAAGTATAACATGTTTGTTATTTAAAAAAAAATATATATATATATCTTACAACCCCATTAATGTCTAAACCACTTCAACTTCTGCAGCAATGCTGGCAGTGCTCATACGTCTATTAACCAAAGACAACCTCTGGATATGACACTAAGCACATGCACTCAACTTTTTTGGTTGACCATGGCGAGGAACCTCTCCTGTTAAATCTCTGGTGTTGGCCAACATGCTGCAGCTCAGTTTCAGAGTCTTGGCAATCTTCTAATAGCCTAGGGCTAGGCCATCTTTTTGTAGAGCAACAATTCTTTTTTTCAAATCCTCAGAGTTCTTTGCCATGAGGTGCCATGTTTAACTTTCAGTGACCAGTATGAGAGAGTGAGAGCGATAACACCAAATTTAACACACCTGCTCCCCATTCACACCTGTGACCTTGTAACACTAACGAGTCACATGACATCAGGAAGGGAAAATGGCTAACTGGGCCCAATTTGGACATTTTCACTTAGGGGTGTACTCACTTTTGTTGCCAGTGGATTACACATTATGGCTGTGTGTTGAGTTATTTTGATGGGACAGCAAATTGACACTGTTATACAAGATGTACACTCACTACTTTACATTGTAACAAAGTGTCATTTCTTCAGTGTTGTCACATGAAAAGATTCAATAATTTTCTTTACAAAAATGTGAGATACTTTATATCTGCAAAAGGGGCAAGCCTAAAGTGATCTAGCAGGACTTCATTTTCTGACTAAAGTTCCACTTTTGGCTGCTTCCACACTAAGGCCCCTTTCACACTGAGGCATTTTTCAGGCGTTTTAGCGCTAAAAATAGCGCATAAATAACGCCTGAAATAATCCTGCCCCAGCATTGTCAATGTGAAAGCCTGAGGCCCCGTACACACGACCGAGAACCTCGGCAGAATCCAGCGAGAAGCTCGCTGGGATCCATATTCTGCCGAGATACTCGGTCGTGTGTACTTTTTCGCCGAGCGTCCCGGTGAGAAAGCAGTCGAGCCAAAATAGAGAGCAGGTTCTCTATTTGCTCGATGGCCCATCGAGAACCATGGCTCGATGCCTTTCCCGACGGCTTGGTCGACGATTTCGACGGCCGGGCGAGAACCTCGACGGGCGCAACGATGTGTTTGGCCCGTCGAGGCTCTCGTACGTGTGTACGCGAACTGAGGGCTTTCACACTAAGGCGATAAGCTGACAGGGGAAAAAAATCTCCTGCAAGCAGCATCTTTGGAGCGGTATAGGAATGGGGTGTTTACCGCTCCTTCCCATTGAAATCAACGGGAAACCGCGGTAATACCACTGGCAATGCGCCTCTGCAGAGGCGCATTGTGGGTGGTATTAACCCCCTTTTGCCCGATAGCGGGGGTTAAAACTGCACCGCTAGCTGTGCAGCCTGTGATTAGCACTGTGGAGTGTCAGCTTCCTGGCGGGTGCGGGCACGTGGAATTGCGAACATGCCTGAGCGTATCCTTACTGTTTACCATTACCATCAAAAGTGAAAGTAAAACAAAATCTCAAATTTTTGGGTTGTCCCCAGAACAGTAACATAAGAGAAAACTTCCACTAGTTCTTATAACCTCAGGGACCCCAATGGATTCCCTTAATTTGCAGGAATTTCCTCTCACTTGGCTATGGAACAGGAAGTAAAGGTAAATCTCTGTAACTGGCCTAATGGTGACCTCCAGAGTCAGGGACAGCTTACATCCTTTTGTGTAGAGTGGGTTACGAGGCATGGTGAGTATAATGCAAGGTAGATTAATGGGCTCCATACACTTCTTGAATGCAAAGAGATTGATTTTCTCTTGAACAGAACTGTAGGAGAGATTGTTAGGGCCAGGACACGCTTTAGTAGTTGCAATTGAAAAAAGCCTCAGCTGCAATCCCAGTGTGAAAGCCGAGTGCTTTCACACTGGGGTGCTGCGCTAGCAAGGCGTCAAGAAAAGTCCTGCAAGCAGCTTCTTTGCTGTGCTTTAGGAGCGGTGAATACACTGCTCTTAAAGGGCCCCTGGCCATTGAAATCAATGGGCAGCGATGTCAAACCGCCGGCAAAGCGCCGCTATAGTGGCGCTTTTAAAGCTTTTTCGGCCGCTAGTGGGGGTTAATAATGCTAATAATGCAGCATCCCTTTAAACAGCTGGGATAACCAAAAATAGATGATCAGGTTCACTTCCTCAAAAACATCAGCATAAGGAAACACCTAGCAAAATAGCTTAAAAGAAAAAGAGGTAAAACATAGTGCTCTCTGTGTTTCCAAAAATCAATCGATCTTTGTTAAAGGACGGGTGGGTTTTTTTCATGCAGGGGGTAGCTTTTTGCTGCCCCCTCCCCATGGCTGCCATACCCTAGATACGCCACTGCCCCCAGGCTTACAGATGGCCACCAAGCCAGGTGGCAGTACAGAGACGGGGCAGCTAAAATCTTGGGATTTTCACATCAAAAGCATGTAGGTTTTGGGCATATCAGGGACAGATGTAAAAAAAAACACAGATTTTTACATACTATCCCTGGTTTTAATGAGCCTGGCAACCCTGATGGGGCCCCCTGGTGGCATGGGGCCCTCGGGCAGTGCCTGAGTTCCTCAATGGTCAGTCTGCCCCTGCTTGTCAACTTAGAAAAAGAATGCTTCAATAGCTCACTGATCAAGCCAGCTGATACCAGAGATTAAATCATCTAGTCCATGATGCTGCTGCTCTTTCCTCTCAAAACTGAAAGCTTTCTATTACTTTACCCGACATGTTACATCACTAATTGACTTTGTCAGAGCTTTAAAGAGAATGTACACCCCAAATTTCATATTCCTGATATGTGCCTGCTGTACCATGTACTTATATGAAAAAGTGTCCTGTTTTCTTTGTATTGCTTCCTTTGTGTGAAATCCCTGGTGTTCCTGCCAGTCCCTCTGCATTCTTATTAAAAACTGACCACACTAAACAGGAGAACACAGCATGGTCAGTCTCTAGCTATGCTGGGAACTCAGCCTGCTCTCCTCCAATGATTTGTCCTGACATCCAACCCCCTGCACAGCCTGTCATTGGGAAACTCAGTGTGCTGCTGCTTCTCCTCCCGCCAGCTCGTATGCATCTGAGAACAGACGGAATGCGATCACTTTTAAAAAGGGGGAAAAATAAAGTATTCATATTGCTTTTTAGTTTTGACTTTCATTTCTATTTTAGACTGAATGAGTTGTTTTACAAGTTGATGGCTTACAATCACTTTAACCACTTTCTGACCCCAACACGCGATATACGTTGGCAGAAAGGCACGGGCAGGCAATTGGGCGTACCTGTATGTTCCTTTGAATTTGCCGCCTAGCGGGCGCGTACCTTGGGAGTGTGCTCGCGAGTCCTGCAAACACTATGTAAACAAGGCATTTCCTTGTTATGCCTAGTGACATGACAGAAAAGTACTGCTCCCTGTGATAGGGAGCAGTGATCGCTGCCTTGTCAGTGATAGCCCATCCCCCCACAGTTAGAATCACTCGCTAGGAGACACTTAACCCCTTGATTTCCCCCTAGTGTTTAACCCCTTCCCTGCCAGTGTCATTAACACAGTAATCACTGATTGCTGTATAAATGACAATGGTCCCAAAATAGTGTCAAAGTGTCTGCCATAATGTGGAAGTCCTGATAAAAATCGAAGATCGCCGCCATTACTAGTAAAAAAAAAAAAAAAAAATGGCATGAATATATTCCATATTTTGTAGACGCTATAAAAATTTTTTTTTACCAAAAATATGTAGAAGAATACGCCTAAATATATATATTTTTAATATATATATATTTTTGGGGGATATTAATTATAGCAACAAGTAAAAAATATTGATTTTTTTTTCAAAACTGTTCCTCTTTTTTATAAAAACTGCAGAGGTGATCAAATACCACCAAAAGAAAGCTCTATTTGTATGGAAAAAAATAAGTACATTTTCTTTGGGTACAACGTCGCACAACCGCACAATTTTCAGCTAAAGCGACGCAGTGCCGAATCGCAAAAAATGCTCTGGTCGGGAAGGGGGTAAATTCTTCCGGGGCTGAAGTGGTTAAGAATGAATGGCAACATAACACATATAATGTACGGAGGGCTAAGGCCGCGTACACACGATCAGTAAAACCGATGAGAATAGTCTGATGGACCGTTTTCATCGGTCAACACCGATTGTGTGTGGGCGCCATCGGTTATTTAACCATCGTTTAAAAAAAAGCCAACTTGCTTTAAATTTAACTGATGGATTCCTAACCGATAGATCAAAACCGATTGTTAATAGACACGAACCATCGGTTAAAAATCCACGCATGCTCAGAATCAAGTCAACGCATGCTTGGAAGCATTGAACTTCATTTTTTTCAGCACGTCGTTGTGTTTTACGTCACTGCGTTCTAAAATGATCGTTTTTTTTAACCGATGGTGTGTGGGCGCGACGCATCATCAGTCAGCTTCATCGGTTAACCGATGAAAACGGTCCATCAAACCGTTCTCATTGGATGGACTGATCGTGTGTACGCGGTATAAGGCTCCATTCACACCAATTAGTTTTTTTCATGCTTTTTAATATTTGCAGAAACGCAGGACATTATTTTTAACACAGGTTCCTATGGAATATGTTCACATCAATGGATTTTTGTGCCTCTGCATTTTTGGAAAGGGTCAGGGACTTTTTTTGCTTTGTTGGTTCAATTAATTTCAATGCAGAAGCTGCAATAAAGCACGTAGTGCGTTTATACAGCGTTTTTGCTGCGATTTTGCGGCGACTTGCATCTTTAAATCTGCCCAACAAGTTTTCCAATAAAACAAACTTAAAAAAAACGCAAAAAGCAAATCATGTCAAAATCACTGTAAAATCACAGTAAAAAGGCAAAAGCATCATGCATAGGTGTGAATTGAGCCTAATGCCGCGTACAAATGATCGGACATTCCGACAACAAAACTGTGGATTTTTTTGCAATTGATGTTGGCTCAAACTTGTCTTGCATACACACGGTCACACAAATGTTGTTGGAAATTCTGAACAACACTATGACGAGCCGAGAAAAATTAAGTTTAATCATTCTGAGCATGCGTCAAATTGATTCCGAGCATGCGTAGGATTTTTGTGCGTCGGAATTAGCCGTTGGAAAAATAGAGAACCAGCGCTCAAACATTTGTTGTCAGAAATTCAGACAGCATATGTCCGATGGAGCGTAGACACGTTTGGAATATCCGACCAAAAGTTCACATCGAAGATTTGTTGTTGAAAATTCTGAATGTGTGTATGCGCAGCATTAGAGGCTGCTGGCTAATTTAGGGTTTGTTTACACCGCTGTATGAAAATGTCTCAATCTGTCAAATGGAGGCAGGGGAGATTGGAGGCAGGGGGTGTTGGTGGCACTGCAGAGGGTGAGGGATGAAGGCAAGGGTTATTGGTGGCACTGCAGAGGGGGGTGGAGGCAGGGGATTATGGAGGCAGGGGGTGATTGGAGGCAGGGGGCCTGAGGGAGATTTGGGGCAGGGGGAGATTTAAGGCAGGGGGTGTTAGTGGCAGGGGGTGATTGAAGGCAGGGCCCGCCTTTGGGGTGCGCGAGCTATGCGGCCGCACAGGGCGCCATGGGCAACAGGGGCGCCGTGCGGCCATCACAGGTCGCAGAATGTCAGTCGCAGTCAGTTACTCACATAATCATCACAGGAGTCCGACTTCTACGAGTCACAACAGCAGACGCTGCTAGGTCTCCCTGCCCTGAGACTGGGTGAAGAGCAACGCATCGGCTGCGGCACCTGAAAAAAAATGGCTGCTGCCGGCCCCCGACAGGCTCGGGAAAGGCCCGAAAACGCTTGGCTATTCTCGGGCAGACGTCGCATGCGCAGCGGTGTCTAAGCACTGGGCGGCGCCATTTTTAAATGCAAAGCCGCACCGTCCACCGAAAGGTAAGTCATACTGAGCCCCTGCCCTGCATGCATCTACTTTTTAAGATAAAAAGTTATTGACCAGGGGGCGAGGGGTGAAGATGGGAGTGGGGGCGCTAGAGGATTGGCTCGCACAGGGCGCCTGAACACCTAAGGCCGGCCCTGATTGGAGGCAGGGGGTGTTGGTGGCACTGCAGAGGGAGATGGTGGCATTGCAGAGGGTGGGGACAGGGGACGATGGAGGCAGGGGGTGATTGGAGGCAGGGGGTGTTGGTGGCACTGCAGAGGGGGGGGGGGGGGGGTGGCATCGCAGAGGGTGGGGACAGGGGACGATGGAGGCAGGGGGTGATTGGAGGCAGAGGGTGTTGGTGGCACTGCAGAGGGGGGTGGTGGCATTGCAGAGGGTGGGGACAGGGGACGATGGAGGCAGGGGGTGATTGGAGGCAGGGGGCCTGGGGTAGATTGGAGGCAGAGGGAGATTGTGGCACAACAGAGGGGGGTGAAGGCAGGGGGTGTTGGTGGCAGAGGGGGATGGAGGCAGGGTGTGATTTGACTAAATAATTTGCCCTTATATCGAAAATAACAAAAATATGTTTTTTTACCTTAATATCTACCTTAAATCACATTGCTATTTGCCTAGCGTACTTGTTTGTAGCCTAAATACTGAAATTTGCACCTAAAATTTTAAATTAGTAACTTTTGTGAAATGTAAAAACGTGGCTGCGCCAGTAAATTTTGGGTCACGTGCCAGTAAATTTCAGTCTGGTAGGTTGGCAACACTGCCAGACACACCCCCTGTGCACGCCTATGCAATTAAGCATGATTCCAGTAGATTATAGTATAATTGTGCCTGTTCTGGGAGGTAATACTGAGCTTCACGTTGGATATTATCCATAACAATCTTTATTTCCACCCTATGGGAAAGAAAAAAAAAAGCATTTCGCCCAACGTGGGGCTCGAACCCACGACCCTGAGATTAAGAGTCTCATGCTCTACCGACTGAGCTAGCCGGGCACTTGGTGGCAGTCTTTTTACATGACTATAAGATGTGCTTATGTCATAAAGCGGGAGTGGTTAGAAAATGGCTTAGGGCGTGGTAATGAGTTGATTAGGGCGGGGTATTGGTGTGACCGTGGGCGGGGTATTGGTGTGACCGTGGGCGGGGCAGTGGAGTTTAGAGAACTGAGTGCGAACATGTCGGCGGGGAGTGAGATGAGCGGTCCGGTGTCTCCGGCACCCTCCATGCCGGTGTGCGCGGTTCTGGGTCTGGTCTCTTTGCTGTGCTTTGTGGCTGGGTTCGGTACCGGTGTGGAGTTCGTGCGGTTCTTGTCATTCGGAGCTCTGTTGAGGAATATCAGTGAGGGGTCGGAGGGTGAGTAAACATGGCGGGAAGGTTCTGGTGACTTTAGCGGGACTCAGAAACGATGAGGGGATGTTTATATGGCGCCGGGTCACGTGATTCTTAAAGGTGCCCCCACAGGCGCCTGATGGTCCCGTGACTTCCGGGGTCAGTGTGTGTACTAGTTATTGTGTCGCTGAGGAGCTCTCCACATACTATACAATGGGATTGTATGATCTCCTTCTAGGTTAATATACATTTCAGGCACTGCATGCCCCTCTGCAAAGACATCTGTGGGCAGCAGGGGGACTTCCTCAGGTCTGGTTCTAACTTTGAAAAGCCTGCAGCAGTGTGTGCGAAATGTGAGTGGTTCTGGCATATGAATGGGTCGTGTGAGGCTTCATTCACGTGGGGAGATTACATCTGTACGTTGTGCAGGGCTGTGTCCCTACAGGTGTGTGCATTTGTGTGCCAACAGTACTATTGGGTTGCAATGCCAACACAGACACAGCCTCTGTGCCCAATATGACTTCTGTGGGTGCAGGTCCCTGGTCTTGCCCTGTGTGTGTTTAGGGACCTGCACCCACATGGGATGTCATGTTGGAAACGGTGGCAGTGTCTGTGCAGGCGCTCCATCGCAATAGTCAACAGTAGTAGTATGCAGATGCACACCTGTGAAAACATAGCCCTGACTCCCAATAGGCAGCAATGGGACTGGGATGCACATAGTGCCTGCCAGGGCATGGGTGTGATCACTGTGTTTGAACAATGCCTATAAATGGGGGGGGGGGGGGGGGTTTTTTTTTTTTTTTTCTTTGAGTAGATGCAGGGACCCTATTTTCTTGTTACTCATTGTCTCCACAACCAGCCCCCCCCCCCCCCCCCCATGCTTTTAGCACTGTTCCTTGGTTCCACACCCACCCTTTGGGCGCCGTTCCTTGGTTCCACACCCACCCTTTGGGCGCCGTTCCTTGGTTCCACACCCACCCTTTGGGCGCCGTTCCACACCCACCCTTTGGGTGCCGTTCCTTGGTTCCACACCTACCCTTTGGGCACCGTTCCACACCTACCCTTTGGGCGCCGTTCCTTGGTTCCACACCCACCATCCAATCAGATTTTTTTTTTCAGTCCGCTAGGTGTGATGGGTACAAAAAAGCATTGCAGCCGCAAAGCATCACAGCCCCGGCATGTGAACAATGCTGTCTGGCTGCCTTTTGTAGCTTAAAGCGGAGTTCCACTCTAAATTTTAACTTCTGCTTTGTGGAACCCCTCTCCCCCCCCACCCCCTCTGTTGTCACATTTGGCACCTTTCAGGGGGGAACAGATGCCAGGTATTTGCTCCCACTTCTGGGCGTAGATGTTTGCATTATCTGCGGGTATCTACGCCACTTTCTGTTTGTCGCCCCTCCCCCTCTTTGCTGTCTTCTGGGAAATGCCCAGGTCCCAGAACCTGGGACCATTGTGATCACGCAGCGCGGTAAGGGAACGAGGAAGTGAAGCCTCAAGGCTGATTCCCTTATTCCCTGATTCCCTTATCGAAAATGGTGCCGGGTGCTGACATCATGGGCACGTTGGACAGGTAAGTGTCCTTATTTTAAAAGTCAGCAGCGGCAGTATTTATAGCTGCTGACTTTAAAAAAAAAAAGGATTCGTTCACCTTTACAAAAAAAATGCTTATACAGATAAGGGGGGGGGGGGGGGGTTTATTCAAATATATTCCTCAATGGTCACCAAGGAAAAAATCCACTTTGTGTACACCAAATGCCTTTTGTGCACTTAGATATTAGCTTGTAAAAGTAGTGGTGACATCATGACTGGGTTTCACCTCTGTGGGAGAGACCCAGCAGGCCCCACCCACTACAGGCTGCCTGCAGAAAACTACAGTAGGGGGTGGAGATAAGAGCAGGCACCCTGCTCGAGGACTGAGAGCAGCAGTGACTGGTCTTGATTACAGGAAGCTCCTACAGAGGCAAAAAATACTGCACCAAGATTCAAATAAGGATACACATGCTGCTTCTATGTAGAAAGTATTGCTTATATCAGAGTACAGCTTTATTACAACTAGATGAGATGAATATTAAATAGTGTTTCTTGCAAAGAAAGTAGTAAGCACTCGTCTGCTCTGCTACTCTATGGTGGTGAGAAACCGCTGGGAGAAGAATCTTCCGGCACTCGGGTGGTCTTCCACTGCGTGTTTTCATTGTTACATTCTGAAGACTTTTTTCAGACAGCAGTTTCTCTTCACCATAGCAGAGATTGGTGGTGCAGTCTGCGATGAGTGATGCGTAATCACTTCTTTCCTGGGAATATTTTATTTTCTGTGTTATGGTGAAGGTCTCTTTAAACGTAATCGGCTCAATTTTTGTATAGAACAATCCACACTTGAACCTGTGAATAGACTGACATTTGCTAACTGTTATCTTTCCTTTCACAGGTGAGTCCTCTCTGCTGTGGCAAGATGCGATTGGAGACTCTGAGTTCCTGCGCTCTCTTGGGATAAATTTGGCCTTGCTTCTTGTATTTGTTTTCCAGCACAGCCTCATGGCCTGGCCTCTATTAAAGGAGGGGGTGACTCGGGTGTTTGGTGTTCTTCAGCGCTCCGTTTATATACTGTGCACTGCTGTCTCCCTCCAGGTATTGCCATTGTTAATAAAAAGCATCATGGATACACCTGTTTTGTTATGCATTTTCTACTAGAATATGAACGGGGGGAAAGCCACAATTCTTTTTACATTTTAACATAAACGTAAAAAAAAAGTTGTTTTAGGTAGTTTTCTTTGTAAAGGAGAAGTATAGTCAAAGCTTTTTTGGCTATACGTTTTCTTTTTTTTTTTCCCCCTATAGTTCACAGTTGGCTCTACACTCCTGTGTATATATGTACACTGTCGGGTGATATCAGACTCGGTCCAGGCTCTGGAAAGATCGTGTCCATATGGTCGAAATCTGCCCAGAAGCCTGGACTGGCAGTTGGCTCAGCCTCTCAGCGGGCCACTGAGGTCCTGCTCCCTCCCCCTCCACAGCACAGTGCTCCAGTGAGTGCTGGAGGAGCAGAGAGCCATTGATTGGCATCGCAGGCTAAAGACTGAGAGATGAGTGATCAGCATTGTTTCATACCTCAGTTCCCAGTCTTGGTGGTGTCAGAAGACAGGTGCAGTTGGCATCGGTGCTACAGCCATTTAGGCAAGTATAATTATAATTTTTTTTTTTTTTTTCCCTAAGCCCATATTTATCTCTAAAAATGATAAAATGCTTCATTTTTTTTCAATTCAATGACTATTACAGTGCCTTGAAAAGTATTCATACCTCTTGAAATGTTGTCATGATGCAATAAAAAACGTAACCATCTTTAATTGGAATTTTTATGTGAGACCAGTACAAAGTGGTACATAATTGTGACGTGGAAATGTTTTTTTTTTGTTTTTTTTTACAAATATGTGAATAGTGCGGTGTGCGTTTGTATTCGGTCCCCCTCAGTCAATACTTTATAGAACCACCTTTCACTGCAATTACAGCTCTTTTTGGAGATGTCTCTGCCAGCTTTGCACATCTAGAGTGAAATTTTTGCCCATTCTTCTTTGCAAAATAGCTCAAGCTCTGTCAGATTGGATGGGCAAAGCATCTGTGAACAGCAATTTTCCAGTCTTGCCACAGATTCTTAATTGTATTTATGTCTGGACTGTGACTGGGCCATTCTAACGCATAAATAAGCTTTAATCTAAACCATTCCGTTCTATCTCTGGTTGTATGTATAGGAACGTTGTCCAGCTGGAATGTGAACCTCTGCCCCAGTCAAGTCTTTTGCAGACTCTTTTAACAGGTTTTCTTTTAAGATTGCCCTGTATTTGACTCCATCCATCTTCCCATCAACTCTGACCAACTTCTCTGTCCCTGCTAAAAAAAAAAGCATCCCCACATCACGGTTCGGATGGTGTGTTCAGGGCGATGTGCAGTGTTAGTTTTCCGCCACACCAGTTTTTTTTTGTTTTTAGACCAAAAGGTTCAATTTTGGTCTCATCTGACCAGAGCACCTTCTTCCACATGTTTGCGGTGTCCCCCACATGGCTTTTCACAAACTGTAAATGGGACTCTTTTTATGGCTTTCTCCTTGCCACTCTTCCATGAGGCTCAGCTCAAAGCAGGGGACCTGTGCGTCCTGGTTCACTGTTTTAGGTCCAATTTCAGCCCAAAGTTTGGGCTGAATTCGGACCTAAAATGGACCAAAAGATGCATAGGGCTCCTGTGCAAATTCGCACTGGAGCTGCATCGGAGATATGTGAACCGGCTCCACAGAGAGCTGGTCACAATCTCCTGCTATTGTGAATTGAATGCAGAGAATCTTCATCCAATTCGCAATAGTGTGGAGTGCTCGACTAATGACAGAATCTGTCCGCAGGACATCCATCTGAGTTGTGGATCTTTGCAGCTCCTCCAGTATTATCATCTTGGCTGCTTCTCTGATTTATGCTCTCCTTGCTCGGCCTGTCAATTTAGGTGGACGTCCATGTCTTGGTAGGTGAGATGTTCAAAGCTTGGGATATATATATATATATATATCTATATCTATCCTAACTCTGCTATAAACTTCTCTACAACTTTATCCCTGACCTGTCTTGTGTGTTCCCTGGCCTTCATGATGCTGTTTGTTCCCTAAGGTTCTTTAACCACTTAAGACCCGGACCAAAATGCAGGTAAAGGACCTTGCCCCTTTTTGCGATTTGGCACTGTGTCGTTTTAACTGACAATTGCGCGGTCGTGCGACGTGGCCCCCAAACAAAATTGGCGTCCTTTTTTCCCCACAAATAGAGCTTTCTTTTGGTGGTATTTGATCACCTCTGCGGTTTTTATTTTTTTGCGCTATAAACAAAAATAGAGCGACAATTTAAAAAAAATGCAATATTTTTTACTTTTTGCTATAATAAATATATAAAAAACATTTTTTTTCCTCAGTTTAGGCCGATACGTTTTCTTCTATGTATTTTTGGTAAAAAAAAATCGCAATAAGCGTTTATCGGTTGGTTTTCGGAAAATTTATAGCGTTTACAAAATAGGATAGTTTTATTGCATTTTTATAAATTTATTTTTTTTACTACTAATAGCGGCGATCAGCGATTTTTTTTTTTTTTTTTTTTTTTTCGTGACTGCGACAATATGGCGGACACTTCGGACAATTTTGACACATTTTTGGGACAATTGTCATTTTCACAGCAAAAAATGCATTTAAATTGCATTGTTTACTGTGGAAATGACAGTTGCAGTTTGGGAGTTAACCACAGGTGGCGCTGTAGGGGATGTGTGACCTATGTGTTGTGTTTACAATTGTAGGGGTGTGTGGCTGTAGGTGTGACATCATCGATCGCGTCCCCCTATTACAGGGATGACGCGATCGATGCTACGGCCACAGAGAAGCACGGGGAAGCCGTGTGTACACACGGCTCTCCCCGTTCTTCCGCTCCAGGGACGGATCGCCGCACTGCAGCGGCGATCGGGTCCGCGAATCCCGCGGTCCCGGAGCTTCGGACCGGGTCACGGGCACGCGACCCACGGCTGGGTACTAAAATCAACGTGTATATATACGTTGATGTGCCCAGCCGTGCCATTCTGCCGACGTAAATGTGCAGTAGGCGGTCCTTAAGTGGTTAACAAACCTCCTCAGGGCTTCACAAAACGGCTGTATTGATTCTGAGAATAAATTGCACACAGGTGGACACTTTTTACTAATGGGGTGACTTCTAAAGTCAGTTGGTTCCACTAGGTTTTAGTTGAGGGGTATCGGAGTAAAGGGGGCTGAATACAAATGTGTGCACTGATTACTGTGTAAATGTCACTGGCAGGAAAGGGGGGCGGTTATGGACCCTCTCTGGAGGAGAGAAATCGCTGTTCCCAATCACTAGGAACAGTCTGCCTGTATGAGGATCTGTCTGTTTACATTGATTCCTGTTCTGGCTCTTTCCCACAATGGCAGGTGGGCGGCGGTTACACGCCTGCTATGTCTCTAAAAGGAGCCAACGTACACCTATGGCACTTTGCGCGATTGAGCCGCCTACCGCAGTATGATGCTGGCTGGTCGGCAAGTAGTTAAAGCATTCCCATGATGTCATCTACAATATTGGTATGCTGAATTGATAGCTGATGTAAACTACATGTACTTTTATTGTCTGGTTGTAAAAATGTGTGGCATCTCAATGTACCTTTGCCTGATTAAAAAAAATGTGTAAGAACATGCAACGACTATAAAGTGGAGATTATCCCAGTTTGGCTGCAAAAGTGACAAGCGTAAAGAGGGGTTTGCTTTGGACTAAAAACTCCTCGGTGTCTGTGGTGTTTTTGTACAAAGAACAAAAAAAAGCTGTTGCGGGGAGGGGCAGCAGGCTTATTATCTGATGGGTGGTGTAATGATGATTGTTAGTGGGTGCTTTTTCTTTTATATCTACCTTAAGGTGTTTTTCCTCTTTATAGATCATGATGAGATACTGGCAGTCTTTCCCACGTGGGCCCTTCCTGTGGAATGTCCCTACTGCTCCATGGAGTGCGTTATTCCCTGTAATCTGTGCTCTGTTACACACCATATCATGGCTGCTTATTTTCAGTGTTCTACTTATTTTTGACTATGCCGAGCTCATGGGAATTAAACAGGTAAGAGTGTTGTGTAAAACGTAACGCCCTTGTTTCCTAGTCCCTGTGTGTTTCCAGAGATGCTTCTATTGCTAAAGTAAATTTAGGACAACAGATTTAAGTGATACCAAAGTCTTCTCCTTTTGTTTTTTTATAACAATTTCCCTGCTCTGTGAAAGCAGAGAAGCCCAGATCCCCCTTTTCTCAGGTCCCTTTTTAGTGCTCCTGGCCCCTCCTTTCTGCCGATTGCACCCAGAGCAAGGCTTGCTCCTGAGCCACTGCTCTGTCTGTCCATTCAGATACAGTCGCAGCTTGACCGCGCCCCCATCTCTCTCCTCATTGGCTGACTTTGACAGCAATGGGAGCCAATGGTGGCCGCTGCTGTCTCCACCAATGAGGCGGGAGTATCTGCGGAGAGCTTGGGCTCTTGTGCACATCGCTTGATTAAAATGGGGGTTGAGGTTAAAAAAAAAAACCTTCTTTGGGACTTTTAAATTGGTTCTAAACAGTGTTGGGTTTATGTTGTTGTTTTCTAAATTGAGGGATATTGGTGTCCATCTGTGTGATCATGGCAATACGTATTTATATGATCGGTTTTTCAATGTTTTCTGCAATGAAGGAACCTGGAAGTGCCCAGCTCTGAGCAGCAAACCAATGAATGAACGAAATGTCCTTTCTTCAACCATGGCGGATGGCTTGTAGTTCTCAAACTGCAAACTGATGAGCATCTTTGTAGTTCGTTTACAAGCCCTGCCTCTTTCAAACTGAAATTTATTTTTTACTGCATCTACCTGCCTTTTGGAGAACAAAATCAGTTGTCTGGGTAAAAAAAACGCGGCAGCAGTTATTTCCCCAAAATGTGTCTGCATGGGTTACATAGCCAACTTAGGTGCAGTGTTGCTACCATTTGGCTGTAATTAACCAAATCGGGCAACAGTAATGTTTGCAAGAATAGCTAGTCTTGCCTAATCTATAACTAGTATCGGCTGCACCAGTTTTACATTTTCTGTTTAAGTGCTATTAGTGGGCTAAGCATTCAATACTTTAAAGCGTCACTTCTGGTATTCATAAGGTTCCCATTCACTTAGAACGTAGGCAGGCAATGAGCTGAAATATTTTAAACTCCTTTCTGTTCAATTGACTTTCTCACAGGTGTATTACCACTGCTTTGGAATGGGTGACCCCTTGTCTCTCAAGTCTCCTCGTGCCGCTCGTCTATATGCCCACCTCAGGCACCCTGTCTTTTTGGAATTGCTTGTAATCCTGTGGGTGGTACCCTCCCTTCCTCCGGATCGCCTCCTCCTGGCCGCTGCCCTCACTCTGTACGTCTCCTGTGTTCATCGACTGGATGTTCAAGATTACAGCTACCTCCGTTCTCAGCTTGAGAAGAAGTTTTCACTTTTCACCCGTGAGGAAGCGAACACTGACCGGGAAACGTGGAAAAATGACTGAGACGGCTTTGTAATTTGAGTTTTGAAAAGGATGTATAGGAAAAAAGGACTAACTTGGGTGAAGTATTTTGAGCTGTAAATAAGTGTTGGTCTGCGGGAAACAAGTGCCTCGGATGGACCTTGACTGTGGAATACGATGATGGATAGAAGCTTTTTAAGCATTTTAATAAGGAAGAAACATTGGGTTTCACCTATTCATTGGATTTTATTTCTTTTACTTTTTGCAAAGTTTTAAAAATTAGAAACTTGATTGTGTCCAGTGCAATGCTTTTAAGATGAAATCTAACTTGCTAACTGTGTTTAAAAAGAAAAAAGACCACCCATGGGTTGCCATATTTACGAATCGGCAGCAACTTTTAAGGAAGCAACTGTCAACCTTGAGCCTTGTTTGGACTACCAGATGGACAATGTTCTTCAGGACTGTTTCACTGTGTAACTCCCATGAGCAAAGCTCCCTGTAGCAAATTGCTCTGCTTTTTGTATTTTTAGCCATTGCTGCCATGCAAAATCTGTCTATGTGCTTGGGAGGTACATATCTCTACAAAGAGATTTTTACTTTTTGACTGTGCACTGAAAACAGAAATGGGGGGGGGGGGGTAGTAAAGTATTTCTTAACACTTGAATTTTTTTTTTTTTTTAAAGCTCTTCCTTTTTATTTTTTTATTATATATATTTTGTGAAAATATTGTATAATTCAAATTAAAAAAACAAAACTGAGCAGTTTGTGTCATGGTTAAAAAACTTAAGCATAGAAGATGCAGGACTTTGCTGAGGAGAGTCGGCAAAGTCCTGCATCTTCTGTACCCTAGTAGTGTTCAGTCCTCTCCCTCTTCCCCCACTTCCCAGAGACCCAAACCATATGGCCTTCCCTGTAATGATAAAGACATCCCTGTAAAGGGTGTAGGGCATCCCAAAGTAGACAAGAAGACAAAGAAAATGGAGCAGAAGAAAACAGCAGCCAATCGCTACCGGCAGAAGAAGAAAGCAGAACAAGAGAACTGAAACAGAAAAATGATTCCCTCAATGAAAAAAGATCCAGTATTTAAAAGATCTAATAGAGCAAGTTCACAAAGCCAAAAGCAAAGGAGCAAAAAGATCTTGAGACTGGAAAGTTGGAGCGTTGTGTATGTTGTACATATAGGTTAATTGGTTAAAAAACAAGTATTGTCTACTCTAATAAATTTTGTAGTTCTCTAATCTGTGTGGCAGATATTACACTTCTTTCCGGGGGGAAAAAAAATAACTCTTAAAGGGGTGTTCCAGCCCTAAGTTGTGTTTATTAAAAGTCAGCAGCTACAAAAAGTGTAGCTGCTGGCTTTTAATAAACACTCACTTACCTGCTCCTGCGTTCCAGCGACGCGCCGACCGGGGCTCCGCTCCTCTGCCCCCCTCCCCGGCCGGCGTCTCCATCCTGACTGTGGGCACCCAGCCGTGACAGCCTTCGGCTTCACGGCCGGGCACCCACTGCGCATGCGCGAGCCGTACTGCGCATGCGTGCGCGGCGCGGCTCGCCGCTGATTGGAGAGGCGATCGCATGGGACCTGTCAGTGTCCCATGTGATCGCCTACAGGGAGGGGGCTGGTGTAGGCGATTAAGCTTAATCGCCTAACCAGCCCCTCGGCGGAAGCAGGAAGTGGGACAGGAAGTCCCACTCCTACTGAAGCCCCCACTCCCCCCAAAAAAAATTACATGCCAAATGTGGCATGTATGGGGGTGAGGAGTGGATTGAGAAGGGGTAATTTTTTTGGGTGGAACACCCCTTTAAGCATACACTAGCTTTTAATGCTTACAACTTCATTTGTAACCATGGCCTGCAATTCATTTAAAGTAGAGGTACAGTTTTTTTTTTTTTTATTTCGTTTCTTGTCTTTCCTCTAACTGCCCTGTCCCTCGTCACTGCCTGCATCTTTTCCTTTGTGCAGGGTTTTGGGCATCTTCATTGGCCAGCGCAGGGTGACATCACTTTTGCACATCTGCTGAAGTCCGTAATTCTCGCAAACTGGGGATTGGGCTGGATCTGCTTTAAAAATAGCCAATCACCCGTGGTCCTCTATAGCAATCTGAATCTCTACTCTTAAGTTGTTATAATGCAGTCTTGCTTTTATTTATTCTGTGTTCTATGTATTCTCTGCTGGGCTGTAAGACCCAAGGGCTGTGTTGAATGCATATATTCAAGTCATTTAAAGGTTCTGTTGAATTATATTAAAGACTAAAGGTTTTATTGGTTATCAATTTTATACTTTTATTCAGCCTCACTGTAAGCTCGTTATAAGCCCTGAGCTTGGGCAAGTGACAGGGCAACCTCTGTGGCTCGTTCGGTCTTGTGCTTCTGCTTTGAGGGGGGAAATGTGCAGCTAAATAACAGTGCATGCACCTAATGGCTGAGAGGTAAAGCTGCACTTGATTCCCATTAATTTTTAGATAAAGCGTGGGTCCACTTCATAAAATAAATAAAAGCCAGCAGCTACACATACTGCAGCTGCTGACTTTTAATAATGGAACACTTGCCTGTCCTGGAATCCAGCGATGTCGGCACCGCAGCTGATGTTTCCATCAGCTGTTGGGTGCTTCTGCCGCCATTGCAGGTAAGGGAACCCAGCAGTGTAGCCTACGGTCTAATCCTCCTCCCCCAATTGTGGCACTGGAGGGGGAGAGGAGACAAATGAGTGAAAGTTCCACTTTGAGTGATACTGTAAATTGCACTTGGGGTCAGGGCTAAATCTATATCTGCATACATCAGTTATAAATTGGATCAGGAGAAACAATGTTTCACTAACGGAATAAAAGGTAATCCACACTAATATTGCGTAGTAAGTTGACTCCTTAACCACTTGCTGACTGTCGCGCAGATATACTGCAGCACGATGGCTCTCCTGGGTGAAATCCCGTACAGGTACGTATACCCAGGTTTTGACCACCAGAGGGCGGCGTGTGCGTGGCCAGCGGCAACTGCATTCACGAGCACCAGCGGGAGGGGGGGGCAGGCTGTGTGTGTAAACAATTTGTGTGCTGTCAGGGGAGGAGCCATATAGTTTCTTTGTAGGAAAACCGATATTGCTTCTCTCCTAGTCCCTCACATCTCCCACACAGTTAAAACGTGCTGAGGGAACACACATTTAACCCCTTGATCACGCCCTAGTGTTATCCCCTTTTGTTGCCGGTGACATTTACACAGTAATCGGTGCATTTTTATAGCACTGTTTGCTGTATAAATGGCAATGGTCCCTAAAATTGTGAAAAGTCTCCGATCTGTGCATCGCAGTACAGCTAAAAAAAAAAATCACAGATCACCGCCATTAGTAGTAAAATTAAATGATAAAAATGGCAAAAATCTTTCCCATAGCTTGCAATCAATGGAGATTATATACATACACCCCCCCCCCCCCAAGTGTGTGTATGTATAATAGGTCTAAACTTCTTTATGTGTACTATTTTTTTTTATTATTATTATGTATAGCGCAAAAAATAAAAAGTGCGGAGGTGCTCAAATACCACCAAAAGGAAGCTCCATTTGTGGGGGGACACAAACTTAGTTTGGGTACAACTTCGAATGACCACGCAATTTTCAGTTAAAATGATGCAGTGCCAAATTGGAAAGTGCTCTGGTCAGGAAGAGGGTAAAATCTTCCGGCGCTGAAGTGGTTAACAGAAACAAATTCAACATGTATCGGTCAAAAAATGTAAACCAAGTTACTGCAGGGGGGGTTGGCCTGCTAAGTCAGATAAAGAAACGGCGCTAAATGTGTCAAGCTGTGTATGGCTACCTTGTCCAGGAGTACACATTTTTACAGTAATGTTGACAGTAAATGGCAAAAAGAATACAGAGTGATATGCATAAAGAGTTAGGCTGGCCATACACTATACGAAAATCGGTCGTAAAGAAAGATCTTTCGTTTTTCGGCCAGTTAATGGGCACAAAATCGAAAATCGTTTGGACGTTTTTGAGCCGAAAAAACGAAGGACAAGTTTGTAAATTTTCTGACGAACGAACGATAAATCGTAAGGTTAATGTGTTTCCCGTCCGAACTTTCTGCACTAGGTATATCTAAATTTTTTTTTTTTTTTTTTTTTTTTATGGCCACTGAACGATTTATCGGCCATTACATGATGGCACTATCGTTTGCACTCACGAAAAAGAACTTTCGTTTTTCGAAAGTTCGTTCGGACGATTTTTCGTGGAGTGTATGGCCAGCATTATGTAGGGTTGTCTATACAATTGTATCACTTAGTGGATGCATTCCTTATTGCAATGAAACTGGAAGAGGGAGGAGTAGGTAAATGGGACCTTATGTGATCTCAAGAAATCACACATGAAATAAAACATTCAGTTTTTAATAACATACCATATTTAAGATAACTTGATAAAAACAGTATGGTATCTGGTGTAATGTGTGGGGTGTTTTTATTTTTCCCATTAAATATGTGATTTAAAAAAAAAAATTCAGTGGCACAGTCTCTCCTACTCCTTGTCCTTTTATAAAAGGAGTAAAAGGGTTCTTGCAGTTTCTTTACACAATGATCTGTACTAATTAGTGGTGCACCGAAAGGACATTTTGGTACTGAAACTTCAGGATGCACTTGGTCCAAACCGAAAATTACATTTTTTTTAAATATATAATATATGTATGTATATACAGTGCAGAAAATAAGTATTTGAACACCCTGCTATTTTGCAAGTTCTCCCACTTGGAAATCATGGAGGGGTCTGAAATTGTCATCGTAGGTACATGTCCACTGTGAGAGACATAATCAAAAAAAAAATTCCAGAAATCACAATGTATGATTTTTTCAACTATTTATTTGTATGATACAGCTGCAAATAAGTATTTGAACACCTGAGAAAATCAATGGTAATATTTGGTACAGTAGTCTTTGTTTGCAATTACAGAGGTCAAACGTTTCTTGTAGTTTTTCACCAGGTTTGCACACACTGGAGGAGGGATTTTGGCCCACTCCTCCACACAGATCTTCTCTAGATCAGTCAGGTTTCTGGGCTGTCGCTGAGAAACAGAGTTTGAGCTCCCTCCAAAGATTCTCTATTTGGTTTAGGTCTGGAGACTGGCTAGGCCACGCCAGAACCTTGATATGCTTCTTACAGAGCCACTCCTTGGTTATCCTGGCTGTGTGCTTCGGGTCATTGTCATGTTGGAAGACCCAGCCTCGACCCATCTTCAAAGCTCTAACTGAGGGAAGGAGGTTGTTGCCCAAAATCTTGCAATACATGGCCCCGGTCATCCTCTCCTTAATACAGTGCAGTCGCCCTGTCTCATGTGCAGAAAAACACCCCCAAATCATGATGCTACCACCCCCATGCTTCACAGTAGGGATGGTGTTCTTGGGATGGTACTCATCATTCTTCTTCCTCCAAACACGGTTAGTGGAATTATGACCAAAAAGTTTTATTTTGGTCTCATCTGACCACATGACTTTCTCCCATGACTCCTCTGGATCATCCAAATGGTCATTTGCAAACTTAAGACGGGCCTTGACATGTGCTGGTTTAAGCAGGGGAACCTTCCGTGCCATGCATGATTTCAAACCATGACGTCTTAGTGTATTACCAACAGTAACCTTGGAAACGGTGGTCCCAGCTCTTTTCAGGTCATTGACCAGCTCCTCCCGTGTAGTCCTGGGCTGATTTCTCACCTTTCTTAGGATCATTGAGACCCCACGAGGTGAGATTTTTCATGGAGCCCCAGTCCGAGGGAGATTGACAGTCATGTTTAGCTTCTTCCATTTTCTAATGATTGCTCCAACAGTGGACCTTTTTTCACCAAGCTGCTTGGCAATTTCCCCGTAGCCCTTTCCAGCCTTGTGGAGGTGTACAATTTTGTCTCTAGTGTCTTTGGACAGCTCTTTGGTATTGGCCATGTTAGTAGTTGGATTCTTACTGATTGTATGGGGTGGACAGGTGTCTTTATGCAGCTAGTGACCTCAAACAGGTGCATATAATTTAGGATAATAAATGGAGTGGAGGTGGACATTTTAAAGGCAGACTAACAGGTCTTTGAGGGTCAGAATTCTAGCTGATAGACAGGTGTTCAAATACTTCTTTGCAGCTGTATCATACAAATAAATAGTTAAAAAATCATAAATTGTGATTTCTGGATTTTTTTTTTTGGATTATGTCTCTCACAGTGGACATGCACCTACGATGACAATTTCAGACCCCTCCATGATTTCCAAGTGGGAGAACTTGCAAAATAGCAGGGTGTTCAAATACTTATTTTCTGCACTGTATATATATATATATATATAAAATATATATTTGTAGTCAACTTTTTAATAACATAATTTAAAATTGGTAGGGTTGTCCCGATACCACTTTTTTAGGACTGAGTACAAGTACCGATACTTTTTTTCAAGTAGTCGCCGATACCGAATACTGATACTTTTTTTAAATGTCCCCCACATATGCAGCCAAGTCCCCCACATATGCAGCCATGTCCCTCCAGCCATGTCCCCCACATATGTAGCCATGTCCCCCACATATGTAGCCATGTCCCCCACATATGCAGCCATGTCCCCCACATATGCAGCCATTTCCCCCCAGCCATGTCCCCCACATATGCAGCCATGTCCCCCACATATGCAGCCATGTCCCTCCAGCCATGTCCCCCACATATGTAGCCATGTCCCTCCAGCCATGTCCCCCCACATATGTAGCCATATCCCTCCACATATGTAGCCATGTCCCTCCAGCCATGTCCCCCACATATGTAGCCATGTCCCCCACATATGTAGCCATGTCCCTCCCGGCATTGTCCCTCCCAGCATTGTCCTCCCAGCATTGTCCCTCCATACCTAGCCGCGGCACAGAGAACATCACAGCATTCATTTGAATAGCTGTATTGCCCACGCGTATAGACACTCCCCCTTGCTTGGGATTGGACAGATCACAATCACCCATCCAATCCCGAGCAAGGGGGAGTGTCTATACGCAGCGGGAACACTACAGCTATTCAAATGAAAGCTGTGATGTTCCCGGAACGCCGTTTAACCCATGCAGCGGCTTTTGATGTGGCGGCGGGGGGAGTATTTTATTTAGGTATCGGGGGTATTAGCGGGAGTACAAGTACTCCCGCAAATACTCGGTATCGGTCCCGATACCGATACTGGTATCGGTATCGGGACAACCCTAAAAATTGGTATGAGTTTTTCGTCTGGCCATTATCAGGACCTTGAGCACAAGAAAAGCACATCCCTTTAAATTCTATGTATGTATTCACTGGTCCATTGTGCTTCCATTGTGGTGTTAAAAATCGCAGCAAAATCATGTGCGTTTTTGGCACCATTATCCTCGCCTTTTATTTCCTCTATTGGCAATATGCTGAAAATGCAATTTGGACTGCTGAAATTTTGGTGCATCTCTAGCACTAGTTGCTTATGTTATGCAGTGACTGGGGTGTATAACTGCATGCAATCCTTCTACTGTAGTATGTCTATTATGATGGTTCAGTACAGACTTTGCAGAGTAGGTTATCATCCTTGGTGTAATTGGGATGCCATCGACCTACTTGTGGCCACCAAAAGAGTTCTGTGTTGGTCATCCAGCATCCTATAGAACTGTCAATTGATGCATTAAGGAATTGCACTTTAAAATGCATGCAATTTCACTTTTATTAAGACCATGATAATGGTAACCTTCAAGACCCAGTAATATTGTAAAATTATATGTCAAACTGCATTCACTCTTAAACATATTGAATGGCACAGACTTGGGTTATGCTGCCACCTTCAGTTGAATAACAAGAATAACTCCTCCCAGCTCAGCTAAACCCGCTAGTGTTCTTAGGTGATGGATGGTGCCCATCTGTGTCTCTTTGAAGATTCATTTTGTGGACTTTAGTTTCTCTAATGCCTGGTCTGCTCCTTATACCCCTGATGGCGTAGAGTTTCATCCCGAGCAGTCGCTATGGCCAGCAGGCCGAGAGGCACCATACAAAGACCCTGCAAGTAACAATGGGGATGAACTGTAACAATGCTAGTTGGCACTGGATCCTGTGGGCAATGATCTCCAGGATACAGTGTACAAGGTGAACTCGCTGGCAGTATGCTCCACAGGTCCACGTCAGTGATTCCCCCAAAGTAAAAGTGAAATGCCTCTGGGCTAGGTGGAGCAGTTGGTAGTCTTTTCCTGGGTGTCCCTAGTGAAGTGGGGCTGTTTATTAAAGTGTTACAGCGCAGTTGTGTTTGTTTAAAAGGGACAGACTGGCATGCATGCCTGGTGACATCATTGTGCATACATGCGGGCACCATTTTTGCTGGTTCCTTGTGTGAGCAACACATGTTTTACAGCTCCTGCAGCTTGGTTCAGCTACTTTAGTTCCTGCATGGTGCAGCAGGTTTCTGCAAAGGGTGCAACAAGTATCTGGGGATAGATACTGTTCATCTCTTACCAATCCTGGCAGGTGTTTAGATGCTGTTGACATTGTCTACTTAAACAGGACCCTAATGGTACCTGTGTATGAGAACCCACAGACAAGAGGTTAGAGTCCCTTTGGTGAGGGTGGATCTGCAGCCTGCGCGCAGTAGGAGTTTGCCAAGCCCTTAAAATATCATCAACATGTATGCTCTGTTCCAGAGGATCGGACCCAGGGGCTCCTGACGTCTGCCAGTTCCTGGAAGATTTTTTGAGAGCACTGAATTTCTTGGGGAATGCTTTGGAAGATTCCATGTGGCATTTTTCTTTTAATTGGGGGGAAATTCAGTACAATGCCAGCAGGCCATAGGTCACAAAGCTGAGGCATACAACCATAATTTCTACTTTTGGAAAATCATAGGAATCAAGAAACACCACTTGGTGCCCATCCTTGAAAGCTGCCATATTTATACTATGTCCATATAAGAAGGATCTTATGGCTCACGTTTTGGATGGCAGAACTCTGCAAGAAACAAATTGAGAGGCTTATGTTTGAGGGTAAATGCTTGTTCAGACCTTCCTTGGACGCCTATATCCAAAAGTTGACTGGATAAAAGCATGCTCTTTCCCAATAAGAAGGCAAAAGTAGCAAATCAAAAACTGGTGACGCTTTCAGAATCAAAGCTAGATCCTCGCATAAGCAACAACGTTTAGGCTTTTGAAGCTAGACAAAAAATACTCTTTCCTGTGAAGGGGTGCCCCTACTCGGTACGGGATTGGGGATATTTATTGACCTTTGTGACCGTCTGCCCTCAGGAAGTCAGACTGAATCTGCAGCCATTGAGGTTTGTGGCTTTGCCCCTTCCATGCTTTATACCCTTCCATGCCTTAACGGCAGTTTTATTTGCAGCTCTGGAAAGGCTGCTGTCCCAGGGGGCCTCATGGCTTCTATTTTTAAAAGAAAGGCATGCGGACTATTGTGGACCTTAAAGTGGTAGTAAATTCTTGTTAAAAATAAAGTTTCGTCCTGCAAGGCAAAATCATAATGTGCTAGTATGCACGGCATTGTCACCACTGCATAGGCTTTCATCTTCACCCGGTTTTCCTATGGGCTTAAATGATCGAGGTATGATGACATCACTCACGGTACCCGGCTCTAAAGGAATAGCACAGATATGTTGTTTCTTCAGAGCGCATTTGCAGGTGATGTCACCGGCTGCTGTTTTCTAGAATATGGTGCACATTTAGGCGTTATTCATTTTCCTTACAGGTAAGCTTTACTATAAGTTTACCTGAAGGTAAAACAATGAGTTTACTACCACTTTAAAGCCCCTTTCACACTGGGCAGGGGGGGTGTGGTGGTGGTGGTATAGCGTTGTATTTAGCGCTGTGGTTTTAACCGCCGCTAGCGGCCAGAAAAGGGTTGATACCGCCCGCAATGAGGCGCATTGCCGGCGATATTACTGCAGTTTCCCATTGATGACAATGGGAAGGAGCGGCAAACACCCCGCTCCTATACCGCTCCAAAGATGCTGCTTGCAGGAGATTTTTCTTTCCTCCCACCAATGCATCGCCTCAGTGTAAAAGCCCTCGGGCTTTCACATTGATAATGCTGGGGCAGGATTATTTCAGGCATTATTTATGCACTCTTTTTAGTGCAAAAACGCCTGAAATACGCTTTAGTGTGAAATGGACCTAAAAGTCTCAACAGGTTACTGAAACATAGAAATTCAGGATGGAATCTACCTGATCGGTGGCTGCTTTGCATCAGGAGGGGGACTTCCTGGCATCGGTGGATATAAAATGAGCCTACCTATACATCCTTATTTTCCAGCCTTTCTACTGATTCCTGCAGCTTACAGTGGAGGATTGCCATTTCCAGGTTGTGCCATTTACTGTTTGGCCTGTCCACACTCCCAAACTGTTTACCAAGGTGTTGACTTAGCTTCTGGGGTTATCAACTATCGGGGGGTATCCTCATTGTGCAATATGTGGATGACCTGCTCTCAAGAAGCAATTGAATTTGACGCTAACATCAAATGTCCAGCAGATGATACAGGCACTGAAATGATATGCCTGTGTACTGAACTTTTAGAAATCAGTTTTGGTTCTGATAGATCTGGAGTGCTTGGGCTTAGTTCTTGACATGGCACAGATGAAGGCACTACTTCATTCTTGTCTCTCCGAATCTCAGTTGGAGTCTCTGAGGTCATTGCAAAACCTTTTGGTTTGAACCTGCGTGAGGTACTGTGGAAGATGGTATGCACCTTTTGATGCAGTCAGTTTTGCCAAGTTTCATTGCAGCGCTCTTCAACTTAGTATCCTGTTAATATAAGGCAAACACCAGATGTCCTTGGACCTGCCAATGTATCTGACTCCCAAGACCAAGTCTTCTCTGGAATGGTGGAAATTCTTGTAGATGCTAGACAATGGATGCCAGCCTTTTGGGCTGGAAAGGTGTTCTGGAGAACCTCTTGATTGAGAGAATGTGGTCATTAGAGGAGCGCAAGTTGCTGATCAACATCATGAAACTTTGGGCAATTTGACTGGCTCTGCTACACCTTCAAGGTCTGCCTGTTAAGGTGCAGTCAGACATTGCCCCTCCTGTATCATGCATCATCCATCAAGGAGAGGCAAGAAGTTGGGCTTGCTCAGGAAGAAGCAGAGCTTTATGTTTCATCCCTATCCGCAGAGCACATTCCCCAGTGTGTAAGATTGCCGGGTAGGTACACTTTCTCAGCCATCAGCAGCTGAAACCGAGAGAATGGGGCCCCTTACCTGGAGGTGTTTGCAGAGACCTGACTGGTGGGGGTGGCCGAGTTGGATCTCTTGGCCTCCATATTCATCAAAAAACTAGACCAGAATCTGTAGGCCTATGCAGTAGATGACCTGGTGACTCCTTGGAATCATTTTAATTTGAGCTATGCTTTCACTCCACTGCAGCTTCTTTCTCACCTGTTGTGCAGGTGGAGGGCATTTCAGTGATGTTGATCAAACTTACTTGGCCATAAACAACATGGTATGCAGACATCATAAATCTCTTGGCAAACAATCCCTGGCATTGGCCAAGATTTCTTGTCACGGCGTCCAATCTTCTATTCTGCTTTGCAGTTTGACGGCCCAAGTCCCATTGGCTAGGGGTGTTTTTGACACTACCATCCTTACGACAAGAAAGTCTATATCCAGGATGGTGTATCGCCATACATTAAAAAAGCCATTTTCTCCTGGGGTGGAGCTCATTTATTCCCCAACAGTATGATGTGGGACAGAAACTTGTCAGCCAAACAGTAGCTAGAGAGGGAGATCTGCTGTTTCTGGTGATCAGGAACGGTTCTCTCTATCTCTCTCCCCCTCTGCCTCTCCCTCTCCCTGAAACACTAAACCCCTTGATCGCCCACTAGTTTTAACCCCTTCCCTGCCAGTGACATTTATACAGTAATCAGTGGCTTTTTATAGCACTGATTGCTGTATAAATGTCATTGGTCTCAAAAAAGTGTCTGATCTGTCCGCTGCAATCCCGCTAAAATCACCGCCATTACTAGTTTAAAAAAATAAAGAATTTATAATAAAAATTCCATAAATCTATCCCCTATTTTGTACACGCAATAACCTTAACGCAAACCAATCAATATACGATTATTGCGATTTTTTTTTTTTTTTTACCAAAAATATGAAGAATACACATTGGCCTAAACTGCTGAAGACATTTACATTTGTTTGCATTTTTTGGGGGATATTTATTATAGCAAAAAATAAAAAATATTGTTTTTTGTTTTTTTTTCAAAATTTTGTTTATAGCACAAAAAATAAAAATAAAGATGTACAGTTGATCAAATACCACCTTTTAAAAGAAAGCTCTGTTTGTCTGTGTACAATGTTGCATGACCGTGCAATTGTCAGTTAAAACAACGCAGTACTGTATCGCAAAAAATGGCCTGGTCAGGACGTGGGTAAATCCTTCCGGGGCTGAAGTGGTTAAAGTATATAGCCATCTTTAGACCAAAGATGCATGTTGTGTGTGTTTTTTTTTTTTTTTTTTTACAAAAGTTTTTATTATGGCAAGTCAGACCCTTTCACACATCTGTCCACTGATCCCCTGTTAATTGAAGCAGAGTAGAATGAATGACAGGTCTATGTCCACTCTGCGCTGCTCTATGGGCAGCTGGGAGTAAATGGACTCCATGGTTTGCCCCAATGGAAGAGGACTCGATCCTCATTATTATTATTATTATTATTTTATTTTTTTTAAGCTGGCCTATCGGGTCCGGAGGTAATCCATTTACACCCGCTGGAACATAGGAATGCATGGACTGTCAGATCAGGTGAGACTAAAAAACTGACTGACAGACTTGATCGGATCGCCCTTGTAAAAGGACCCTTATAGTCAGGCTGTGCCTGCGTGCCAACTAATATTCACTATGAGCATCGAGGAAGTGGCAAAATTGTGATCCTTGCATCTCCCCTGCTCTCCCACTAGCCTCTGCCATTTGACTTTGATTGTTTATTAGTGCCATGCAGAACAGATTTTCTTTGTGCAGTACATTACAAAAGTAGGTTCCTAGACCAGACCCAATAAACCATGCTGTTGATCCCCCCCCATTTTGTGTGGATGGTATATGCTTTTGCGAATGCATGTTTCCTGTAGTGCTACAACTAAACAACAGAGGGCAGAAAAGTACCAGCTAATTTTTGAGCTATTGTTTGGAGATTGCTACATTAACATTTACGGCAGAAAGCTACAAGCCATAAACAGAGATGTCCTTAGATGCTCTGTATCTGCTGAGAATGCGTAGGGGGTATCTGCTTATTTTTCATGAATTTTGTCTGACAGTACAGAATATAATTATGTAATACGTACAAAATATACTATTTTTAGGCAGGGTATTTACCTGTAAAAGCTTCCCTTGTGTAGACATCCAAAAGCCCTGACATCGCTGCTGAGCATTGCCATCCTGAATGTGATGTTAACAGACTAATCCTGCATACACACGACCGTTTTTCATGACGAGAAAAAATGCAACTTTTTAAATTGGTCGTGAAAAACGGTCGTGTGTAGGCTCCAGAGCATTTTTCTTGACGAGAAAAATGGGCGTACATTTTTTAGAACCTGCTCTATTTTTTTCTTGTCGTTTTGCACGTCGTCGTTTTTTCACATCGTGATAAACGGTCTTGTGTAGGCTTTAACAAGGGGGGAAAAGGTGCATGCTCAGAAGCAAGTTATGAGATGGGGCAATTAGCATAATCGGCCCAAAGGGTGGCGCCATTCGAATGGAACCTCCCCTTTATAGTGCTGTCGTACGTGTTGTACGTCACCGCGGTTTGCGCGAGCATTTTTTTTCACGATCGTGTATATGCAAGGCAGGATTGAGAGGAATTGAGTAGAGAAAAAACTTAGTTTTCTTCCATGACATGAATAACAGTCGTGTGTATGCAGCATCAGAGCTGTCATTTAAGTGTACAATTTTTGTATGGCTTCTCCCCTGGCTGCTGCTTATATGGTTATGAAGGGAGGGTGGAGGAGCTGGGCCAGCACTGAAAGTAGCTAGACACTCTCAGAAGAGAAGAGCTATGACATGGCTGGAGACGGGGGGTTTTCCTATGGAATTGATTCTTCCTTGAGTAGTCCTATTCACTAGCAAGTTCAGAGGCACATTGCAAGCCAACAAAATCTTTAAGTAAGCATTTAAAATACTTAATTTCTCTGTGCTTTTACCTGCAATTTTTTTCTTTCTCTGTCTCAAGGGTGAAACATTAGAGGTCTAGACCCCTGATATCTCACCAAAGCCCCCCCAACAAGACTTGTAACAAATATAAAAATAAAACGACTGACTACCAGAGTCACAAAGGTCACACTTACGACTGGGCCCTGGCGTTCCGCTGCCTTTGTTATGAAGGGTAAAACAACTGGTAATGCCAGAAAACTATTTTACAACTTTTTGACATGCGTTTGTAAAACTGTACATACCATCACAATGACTTTGTGTATCCAGGTGGGTTAAACCTTGTTTTTTTTTTGTTTTGTTTTTTTAAGGACAAATTTGGCTTTCTTTTGGTGGTAAATGGTAACAGATACACTATATTACCAAAAGTATTGGGACACCTGCATTTACACGCACAAGAATTTTAATTGCATCCCCGTCTTAGTTCATAGGGTTCAAAATTTCGGTTGATCCACCTTTTGGCAGATATAACATCGTCCAGAAGTGCATTTGTGAGGTCAGGCACTGATGTGAATGAGTTCTAGTAAATCAAACCCACTGATATTTATAGAATATATATATATATATATATATATATATATATATATATATATATATAAAATTATATTTTTTAAATCCTACCCAAAATATACTGATTCTGACCCTTTGGACCCTAAATCTAACCCTGGCACTGGACTAGATCAAGCATTGATCTAGCGATTTTGTGTCCTAATTATATATATATATATATATATATATATATATATATATATATAAAGGTTTTTTTTTTTTTTTTTTTACACACTTGTTTGCTTGTATCTTTCTCTCCTTCCAGGAGGGGAAATGTAATATGCCTCCCTCTCCTTTCAGAAAAGAAACTAAAAAATCATAGGGACAAGCTATACAGTGACTGATCACTGTGATAGCCAATCAGAGGCTGTCGCAGCGATCATGTGACCAGAAAGCGAGAGTCCTGTGTCCTCTGTGGTTAGTATAAAACCCAGGGCTCTAGTCGAGAGCCTGGTCTCTGCTCCCAGCACAAATAGAAGTACACGGCTATGTGGGCCTCACTGACAAAGACCCACTTCTGTGAGGCTGCATATCTGTGTTGGTCAGCAGGAAGGAGTTAATTAACTTCAAAGGTCATTTATAAGTCTTTCTTAAATCTGCAGTTTTCATAAATACTATTTCTGGTGATGCTGCCAACAAAGTCAGACACTTCCTGTGATAACTTGACAATGATGTCTTCTTGCCTCGCAGTTGTACTTCTGCATTGTCAATCTGGCTTCCGATGGAGACCACCTTGTAGCAAGACACACTACTTAGGCATCAGAAGCCTGCCCTAAGAAATTTAAGCAGCCATTGCTGGAGTGCATGTGGACAGGAAGTGGCTGCAATAGCACTTAGCCCTTATTCACACCTGCGTGATTTATCCTGCTTTTCCCAAAGCATAACAGCGCTCCAGCAGGAAAAGCCCTTTTACATTGAATGGTGACCATTCTTACCAGAACATGGTGCTGCCACTCGCCACACCAAAAATGTACACAACCTTGACTTTGGGCAGAAACTGCATTAATTTTTGGTCCCATATACCTCAATGAGTGCGCCTGAAAGACAGCATAATCCATTTTTTGCTTGTGTTTGTGCCTAAAAACTGGTCTTGAAGGCATATCAGGTCCTTAAATAATATTAAGGATTTAGGAGTGTCCGTGCTGGATGTGAGAACTTTCATTCGCCTGGTAAGGGCCCATATGACCCCGATGATCTTCATTACAGGAACCATACCAATCATCAATGGGCCTGAAAATAAATTGGCATAGTGGACATGGTTCAAGAGCTCTGATACCACAAGACACTATACCACCACATAGAAAAACCAGAAAGCCAACAGAAAGATGACCGTGACAATAGATAATACTGCTTTTCATTGGACATAAGAAAAATGCATGAAAACCTAATTGCATGCAAGTTCTGATGCTCAGTTAATAATTTTTAGGGTCTATTCAGTTGAAAAAAACAAAATGCATGGATTACTGCAACATGCCTTATTGCTTCAGATATGCATGGTATCTTGTTGTTACCGTGTGTTGAGGTGTGCTGTGTTGCTAAAACGAATGCATGTTATTTTTTTAAGTATAATACATTTTTATACATTTTTTTTTAAACATTAACCATGCATGAGGTTTTCACATACAATCGCAAACGTTTTAAAACATGTATACAGCGGATTGAACATAAACAACATTTTTATATTAATTTAATGCCAAATTAAAATTTAGTAATATATTTATCATAATTAGTAATTACCATAATTTTTTTTATTTTGGCCATTCTGGTGTCCATTTACCAACCCCTTTCCCCGGGCACCCAGGGGGAAATCAGATGTGGGCAGCATGGGGAGGGGGAGCGGTGTGGTGGGACAGCAGGACAATTACAGAACAATGCACTGTGACTATGTCTCTCCCTTCAGCGGGAGAGAGTAGGGGAGAAACCGGCTTTCCGCTGCTTAACCACTTGACCACTGGGCACTTAAACCCCCTTCCTAACCAGACCAATTTTCAGCTTTCGGTGCTCTCACAATTTGAATGACAATTACTCAGTCATACAACATTGTACCCATTTAAAATGTTTTGTCCTTTTTTTCACACAAATAGAGCTTTCTTTTGGTGGTATTTGATCACCTCTGGGTTTTTAATTTTTTGCGCTATAAAAGAAAAACGACTGAAAATTCTGTAAAAAAAAAAAAAAAAACTTGTTTCTGTCATATTAGCAGGTTATTTCTCACACACAGCATATGCATACCACAAATTACACCCCAAAACACATTCTGCTATTCCTCCCGAGTATGGCGATACCCCGTGTGTGGGACTTTTACACAGCGTGGCCACATACAGAGGCCCAACATGCAGGGAACGCCATCAGGCGTTCTGGAACACCCAGACCAATTCTGACATTTCTCTCCTATATGGAAAAATCATCATTTATTTGCTAGAAAATTACATAGAACCCCAAAACATTATATATGCTTTTTTAGCAAAGACCCTAGAGAATACAATGGCGGCCGTTATAACTTTTTATCTCGCACGGTATTTTTGCAGACATTTATTGAACGTGTGTTTTTAAAAAAAAACTGTTTTGTGCTTAAAACAAAACAGTAAAGTTAGCCCAATTTTTTTTTCATAATGTGAAAGATGAAGTTAGGCCGAGTAAATAGATACCCAACATGTCACACTTCAAACTTGCGCACACTCGTGGAATGGCGCCAAACTTCGCTACTTAAAAATCCCCATAGGCGGTATTGCAGAGTATTGGGGTATTGCAAAGTATCATGCAGGGTATTGGGGTATTGCAGAGTATCGCACGGGGTATTGCAGAGTATCGCGCGGGGTATTGCAGAGTATCGCGCGGGGTATTGCAGAGTATCGCGCGGGGTATTGCAGAGTATCGCGCGGGGTATTGCAGAGTATCGCGCGGGGTATTGCCGGGTACTGGGGTATTGCCGGGTACTGGGGTATTGCCGGGTACTGGGGTATTGCTGGGGTATTGCAGGGTATTGCTGGGTACTGGGGTATTGCTGGGTACTGGGGTATTGCAGAGCTGGGATGGATTGAGGGATGGCTGGATCTGTGACTGCATTTGTCACAGATCCAGCCACAGCGCTGCTGCTGACACCCCGCTCCCCCCCCCTCTCCTCGCACACTGTACCGAACGGTACAGAGAGGAGAAGGAGGAACCGGCGTCATCAAATGACGCCGGTTTGTTTACAAGTGATCGCGCCATCATTCGACGGCGCGATCACGTGGTAAACGGCCGCTATCAGCGGCAATTTACCGTGATCCGTGATGTGCCGGGTCTTCTAGACCCGGCGAGCACGGACACTTCCGCAAGCGCGTCCCAGGGGATGCGCAATCGCGGAAGTGAAGGACGACGTCCCAGGGACGTCGTGTCACAGTAGCTCGACCACGCTGTAGCAGTATTTTTGCTATAGCGCGGTCGGCACGTGGTTAAGATAGACACAGACGCAATGCGTTGTTCTGTAATTGCTCCCCCCGTCCAGCCACACCAATTTTCTTTGCTGTTGCCCTCTATAGGATGACTCTGCGTGAGTCATCTAGGTGTGGTCCACACCCCCATAGCGACTCCACTGATCCCTATTGGGATTGGTCAAACAAGCATGCAAGGGGCAGCAGTGTCCTCTCCTGAATGCATGTAAACTGGCTGAACACCATTCATTATGGATCACTTTAGAGAGCGGTAAAGTTTGCCACTAGTGTGAACGAGTTCTTAACCAGCATGGCTCAACGTGTGATGTGAATGAGGCCATGGTGAATTGAGAAAAAAAAAAAAAAGTACAATATTATTTTGAGAATTTAATCTAAAATCTGCAAGTCTGGTTTTACAGATACGTTGTGCCAGCATTTATGTGTACACTCTGGCATCACAGGTGGTTCTTGTCTTCACGGAGGATGCTGGTAGGGGAGACTCAAACATAATGTCCAGGAACAGCTTGTACGGCAAAGGCAGTGCATTAATTGAGTCCCAGCTGGAGACTGGAATCTGGCTTGCTTGAAATGCTGACCATCCTGATAGGCGACTAAAGCATTCCTCACGCCTTGGTAAAGCAGGAATGAGTTTCCGGTCAGGGCTGCAATGAAAGGCGATTGTAGTAAAATGGCACTGGGTTTATTTACTAAAGCTAGGGAGGGCAAAATGTGTCACATTTCTGCATAGGAAACAATTGGCTTCTAACCTCAGCTTGTTCAATTACTCTTTGGCAATAAAACCTGGAAGTTGAAGTTTCTATGCAGAATTGTGACAAATTTTGCCCGTCCTAGCTTTAGTCAATAAACCCCTATGTTATATTCTTGGGTGAAGGGAAGATTCCAAGATTATTTAAAGTGTAAGTAAACCCATCTATCATTTTCAGCCAAGCAAGCTGCCATCTTGGCCTATGTTTAATCTTCAACTGCCATGGTGCTGCACATGTGATCAGTTATGACACCAGCCATTGGATGGTTTGACAGTTTGGTTGAGAGCATAACCAATGTGACAGTTAGCAAACCCGGCATGCCGGAAATGTAACTGCTTTTTTAAACTGTTAAATCGATGGGTTTACTTCCGCTTTAATGTTGTGTCGGGGATGACTGGTCATGCATGCAGAAAAGTCTATTGTGATCAACTTCAAGTTGTAGTTCTTTTCAAAATAATACTTTCACTAAAAAAATCACAAAGAGGAATAAGAAAAGTTTTTATAGGCTCTTATTAAGTACGTGCAGATTTCCAACTTTTTTTTTTTTTTACGCCTCTCAGATGTTTTCAACTGTTTCCTTTTCTTAAGCCTTGTACACATGATCGGACATCAAACAAACTTTTCCTGTGATTTTTGCCCGAAGGGAGTTGTCTGATCATACCCATAGCATACACACACACAGACTTTTTCGCCAACAAACATGAACGTAGTGACGTTTCAACGTACTGACAAAGAGTTTAAAAGAGGAAGTTCAATTCTCTGGCATCACCCTTTGGGCTCCTTCTGCTGATCGAGAGTTAGTAGAGGTTTCGCGATTTTCAGTTTCCTGCAATTTTGTTAGTATCTGAACGTCCGTTTGTCAAGCAGACATTTTGCGCAATGGGGTTGTGCTAACTTGACCCACAAAAAAATATAGAAAATATGTTTGATTCATATAACCAAAATACACTAATCCAAAGTAAAGACATTTGTTTTTACTCTGTCAGTATCACCAGCAAAGCAGCTTTTAGTATTATCACATTATAAAGAAGAAGAGAATGTGCGCTGCATTTCTTGATTTCAGAACTTGCCGCATCACGAATGTGCTCTTTCAAATACGAACGGTAGTTTTACCAGACAGAACGCTTCCAGCTGGCCTTTGCTTCGGAGCATGCGCATTTGTCCTTTGTACAAAAGTCTGATTGCTTGCTGTACACACGGTCGGACTAGGCACCATCGGACTCTTGGTGACGTAAAGTTTTTCCGTGTGCAGATCGATCTTTTTGTCCAATGAAACCCGAAAAAGTTTGTCCGATCGAGCGTACACACGGTCGGACTATTTTGAAAACTTGCTAATTTTGAAGTTTGTTGGCAAAAAGTCAGACTGTGTGTGTGGGCCTTTAGACAGACCTCTCTCTCAGGGAAATTCTGCTATCTGTGGACCTTAGGCTACATACACATGGGAGCATATCTGCGGATACTTTGTTGCATTCAGAGGTTGTCACATGCTGTCATAATATGCGGTTTTGTTTTTGTTTTTTGCAGTCCATTCAAGTGACAAATGCTCCCAAGTAGCTCCTTCACCTTTTTTGGGCATTGAACCTTGCATTTGTACCGCGCATTTTTCATTTTCTCTTAACCAAGGAGAATCTCGTTACGTTTTGATGTCCCATTAGAAAATAATGGCGCAGCAAGCCCAATGGCCGTTTCTGGGATTGCTCTCAGAAATGCTTGTTTCTCTGTGCATTCCTGGAACGTGAAAGTGATTTGTAATTTTTTTTTTTAGCTAATGATGAAGGTAAATGAAGAGCAGTTGTTGCTGGCAATCTTGCCACTGACATGATCTGCTGCTCCAGCTCTGTTGCTCAGTGACTGAGCTATGGTTTGCGGTAGGATTAGCAAGGTAGACATTTTATAGAAAGAAAATTATATATTTAGCACAAAATTGCTTTAAAAAAAAGAAGAAAAAAAAGAGAATGGCCTGTCTGATGTGGCCCTTAAGAGAGAGGCTTGGCATGGGATTCATAAGATATGTTCCTGAGGTCACAGGGGCTAATAAAAAGAGCAAAAACACACTGAATTGGTACATTTACACTTCATGAATTGAGTGTACAACGTGTGTCTAAAAAGTTTGGTGAACGGTCCAATGACGGCAACATGGGCCAGGTGCACGCGCATGCACATGGCTATCCAGAGACATGTTAAGAAACGCCACCCAGCATGGAGTACACATGACCTTTAAGGTAAACCCACTATGAATGAACATTAAGTTCTGCTCTAAATTTGGGAAACCAGAATTGGAGACGCATGAAATGTTTGGTGCAAGGGTACAGGACAGAAGCTGTGAGCAGAAAATGTATTTACGACTGGTTCAAATGCTTTGGCATAAGGAATAAAATGATTGAGGTTGAGCCACATTCGGGCCAGCCGGCGACCGCTAGGACCCCAGACATGATGAAGCGAGTACAACAGATGCTGGCATGAGATTGGCCACTGACTCTACGATTGGTGGCGGAGGAATTGGGCATTAGCAAGGACACCATCGTCCGCAAAGATTTGGGTAAGCGGAAGATCTGTTCCTGCTGACAGATGAACAGAAAATTAAACGGATGGAAACTCCCTGTTGCAGGGGATAAGACTTGGTGACACCAGTTCGATCCGGAATCCAAGCAGCAATCGTAGCATGGTGTTTACCGTCTTCCCCGCGATGTGGTGATAATGCACTTTCAATACAAAGTGCATTACAACGCACATTTAAAATGCTTGAAAGCATGTTAATATGCATTTTCATGTGTTTTCATAAATTTCAATGCAAAATGCATTGGGTATAGATACATAGGGCCAGATTCAGCAACACTTGCGCTGGAGTATTTCGATATGCGCCGCGTAACTGTGAAGATGCGCCGTCGTTTCTATGTGCCCGTACCCACCAAACTAGATGCGCCCAATAACGGGCCATTTGCGACCGGCGGAACGTTCCGACGTCAGAGTATCGTCAGCGCTTAATTTCGCTTGGCGCATCAGTCGCGCCTATTGATTTCCCCTGCAAATATGCAAATGAGGGATTTTTCCCAATTCACGAACGGATTAGCACCATACGCTGGCTACATGCGCCGCGCGTATCTCGTCCGTCCGGCGCAAAGTTATTTCTACAAAAGGCTGCTTTATCTTTACTCCAGATGGCCACAGGTCAGCAGGAGAGCAGCTACAGCAGCGTTACCGACGATAAGAGCTAGCTGAGCACCCCCACTTGCAGGACAACACCTCTGTCCATGCTTGTCTTTCAAATTTTACAGCCATGGAGGAAGACATCATAGGTCTCCATAGCCGAGATGACGGCTGACAGCTCCTGGCCATTAAAGTTCAGCTTTCTCCTGTGTGTTTGCGGGGAACGGGAGCAGCCATCTCAGAACAAAAGTAACATCACTGCGGGGAGGGGGAGCAGGATATACTTTAGTGCCGGAATGGCGCTTCTACGGGCGCATTTAAACGCCCAACGGAAGGCATTGCGCTGACGTTTCCCGTGAAGTGGTGCCGACGGAAGTTGTGAGCATGCGCACAAAGGGGGCGAGTGGAGCCTCACTCACTGCGCATGCTCCGTGGTTGATGCGCTAAACGTAAGCCTCTGCGCTGGGCTCCGCCCATCATTTACATATGATCACACCCACTTCCCCTTGCGTCGGGTTACGCCAGCGCATTATTGTTACTCTGGCGCAAGTTTACGCGCAACTGCTATGTGAATAACAGTACTTGCGCTGAAAGGGTCGTCAGAGTAACGTAAATGAGAAGCGTTACTCTGGAGCAAAGATGCTCTCATCTACCTGAATCTGGCCCATAGTTGTAAACCCAGCCTTAAAGGAGAACTAGAGCCAAAGCTTTTTTGGCCATACTTTTCCTGTGGGTCGCAGGAGTGAACTTTTGTTCTGCACTCCTGTGACCCATTTTCAGTTGACCGTAAAGTCTGCTGTCGGGTGATGTTACTCAGCTTGTCCAGGCTTTGAATTGATCCCGACATTACAGTCGGGATTCGCCAAGATGCCTGAATCGGCAGCTGGCTCAGCCTCTCGGAGAGCCACTGCTGCTGAGCACATGCACTCAACTTCTTTGGTTGACCATGGCGCGGCCTGTTCTGAGTGGAACCTGTCCTTTTAAAGTGTTGTATGGTTTTGGTCACCGCACTGCAGCTCAGTTTCAGGGTCTTGGCAATCTTCTTATAGCCTAGGCCATCTTTATGTAGAGCAACAATTCTTTTTTTTCAGATCCTCAGAGTTCTTTTCCATGAGGTGCCATGTTGAACTTCCAGTGACCAGTATGAGAGAGTGAGAGCGATAACACCAGGGGCAGACTGACAACTCATGGGGCCTTAGGTCAATAGAAGGTTATGGGGCCCCCGGGCAATAGGAAATAATTGGGCCCCCGAGCAATAGGAGATTATGTGGCCCCCAGACAATAGGAGATTATGGGGCCACACATTACTGTGTACACACACACATACAGTATACACACAGACACACAGTATACACATACAGACACACACACACAGTATACATACACACACTGAGAAGGTACTGGAGAGGCAGGGCAGCTATCATCTTGGGATTTCAGGGACAGATGTAAAAAAAAACACAGATTTTTACATACTGTCCCTGGTTTTACTGAGTCTGGAAACCCTGATGGGACCCCCTATTGGCATAGGGCCCTCGGGCAGTACCTGAGTGCCCAAATGGTCAGTCCGCCCCTGCATAACACCAAATTTAACACACCTGCTCCCCATTCACACTTGAGACTTTTATAACACTAACGAGCCACAAGACACGACACGGGGAGGCAAAAGGGCTAATTGGGCCCAATTTTGACATTCTAACTTGGGGGTGTACTCACTTTTGTTGCCAGGGGTTACACGTTAATAATTAGGCTGTGTGTTGAGTTATTTTACAAGCTTTACACTCACTACTTTACATTGTAGCAAAGTGTTATTTCTTCATCGTTGTCACATGAAACGATATAATAAAACATTTACAAAAATGTGAGGGGTGTACTCACTTATGTGAGATACTGTACATGGATTGAAATTCAGCCGACTTGTGTACAATCTCCCTGTTGGGTTTTTCCCGATCACTGCCGCTGGCTGTATCTGGAAACACTGATCATTGTATTGTGAGGTTGAGGAAGGCTCCCCGCTATCCGAATACAATAGCACCGCAGGAGTGATTCAATCCACATTGAATGTGTTGATGAGGAAATTGAATGAATTAAGGAAAAAGAAAAGTAATTGTGTTTGGCCAGCCTAGGAAACTCTTCATGAATTCCAGGGCATGGATAGTCTTTGGGATTTTTTTTTTTTAAATCTGTATAGTTTCTCTCATTGATATTTTTGAAAAAGTAGACAAAGATTTTTCTGTTCTAACATGAAGCTTCTGTGTGCTGATTGTTCAATTGGGACTTTTGCGTAGAAGAGACGAAGAGGAAGTTATGATGGGAAGTGAGCAGTCAGCATCGGAATGTGGTTTTCAGTAACATTATCGGAGCGTTAAGCAGAAGCCCCTCAGCAGTGGCAGGGTTAATAAGCCTGTATCACCCACCCCCCCCCCCCTCCTCAGTATCTCCACCCTCCCCCTTTACTCACAGTATTATTCATAGCAGTAACCTCACCCTCCACCCCCTCTCTCTCCTTCTGTCTCTGATTCAATTTCTTCTTTCCACACACCCTCTTCCTTCTCTCTCTCTCTCTCCTTCATTTAAAGGGATTTTATTCCACATTATCTTATCCAACAAGAGAAACTTTAAGATGTTTTATTTTATTTTTAATCATCCCAAGTAGAAGCCCCTCATATTCAAAAAATCCCAACTTTTCTCCTGGAGAAATCCTAGAAGAACCAGGATCTGTCTGTGATTTCTGTGACTGCTAACCCCAGTACCCACTGAAAGTATTTGTTGTTATTTTCACTGAAACTTAGGTTGTAGGAGAAAGTCGGCGACAGTTATCCCTGGTCCATTGCCACGGGTGGACGTTCGCATCAGGATGGGTCACTGGACATAGCGACAGCAAGCAAAAGATTTGGAAGCTTTTGTGTCCAGATTTGGAGAAGAGGCAAGCAGTGGTATGTACATCTAGACTGTCCGTCATTTCATTTGTGAATATCGCTGCATAAAATAAGATGTACACATATGGATTGTTTCTCTCCTAAACATATATATGTGTGTGTGTGTATATATATATATATATATAATGTCATTCTATAGTATGTGTATACTGTAGATGAAGTCTATCACGCTGGATAATGTACACGTAACTACACTTTTAGTCTGTTCACATTTATATAGTGTGTGTGTATGTGTAATATATATATATATATTTTTAAACAATGGGCCTCATATATGTCCCGTCTTCCTTTTTACAGCCTATGACATTTTCCTTTACAAGTTTCCAAGGAAGCTTAGAAAGGGAAAGGAAGAATCTGGTTGCCAAAAACAGCACAGACTGTTCGCATTTTTTTTTTTACTATTATATATACTGTATTTTGTACTGTATGCTGCTTGTCCTTTCTCTGTAATGCTGTATGTTGTACTATAAACCTCCTATATAATGTACACCTTTTATATTTCTATTTTAATAACATGCATTAACATACATTTAGATTATAACTTTTTATAGATTTACATCATGTACCTTTTATTCACTGTACCCCTAACTCTGTAAAATGGTAAATATATATAGTTTTGTTTTCTTCAACATATACAATCATCAATGTATTTATTCTCGATCTGTCCTTACAGTAATGGGTTCTATATGTTGCCCGTGTGTCAGATTTCATAGCAGAAGCCCCCCTTGTACGTGTATATATCTTAGAGTGTGTGTGTGTGTGTGAACAGCTGCGCCTTTGTCTTGCTATTGTCTCTATGGACTGGCCTGATTACCCAAACTGTGCATGTCTTCCAATCTCGACTGTCTGGACTAGGCTCAGTGACACTTGCCTTGACATTTGTTCTGTCTCTGCATAGTCTAATTGCTCTGTGTTGCCCCTACAATATTTTGAAGCTTTTGAATGCCCCCTTCCACCCCCCATTTCTAGGATCCTGCTATATTAAGCCTGTGGTGTCTTCCTTCCGTCCCCAAGCCCCCCCCCCCCCCTTCCTTGTCTGGTTGTTCTAAGATGTCTCACTATTCTGTGACAATGCAAAGAGCCCAATCTATGGAGGTCTGTGCTCTCTCGTTGCCTTGGTGGCTGATTCTACTGTACTGTACTGTCCAGTTCCTTTGTCTAATTGCACTCGACTGTCTCACTCCCTTTTTATAATGGTGCTACCCCACTGTCCTCCGTGATTACACTATGCTGTCTTAGATCTCTAAATAATTCCACTTTGTTGTCTTAAATCTCTATATGATTACAGTTTGCTGTCTCACCGCTTTGTACTACTGTGCTTTGCTGTCTCCCTGCTATGAATGATTGTGGTGATGCATGCCTACTATGTATGATTATGCTGGGTTGCCTGTACTGTTTAACTCATATGCTACCTACATGTGATTAAGCTTTGGTGTCTTACTCTGTATTTTTTTTTCTCCAGATTTTGACTTTTTATTTGGTATTGCTTTATTACCATTCCTAAGTCCATTGTGATCCTTCAGTATATCAATTTATCTCCAGTCTACACCATCCTTGCTGTTTATATATCTTTGGCTATCTCTCACAACAAATCCACAGTATTGCGTAAAATATACTGCCAGCCTATCCTGTTCTTCAAAAGAAGATGGGAGCACCTTGTCGCCACCCACCACATTCTACCGGTTTAGAAGGATTACATTTTTGTTCTATAAGTGCCACTAATGCAATCACTAGAACCAGTGCTGTCTTAATAGCATCATGGGCCCCTGGGAAAAGTAATGCTCTGGGGCCCCTACCAGCTTGTCCCAATTTACATACCTACTTTGTCTACTTTCAATAAAATCGATTTTACAAAAGGAAAGCATTCCATAGATCAAAGAATGGTCAACACAAAGGGCACAGTACAGGAGGGGAATGCAGAAGGGCACAGTATGGGGGGGTCAGGAGGGCACAATACTGGGTTCAGAAGGGCACAGAATATGTTCTGGACCATATCGGGACAGTTTAGTAAAAAGCATGACTGTCCCAGCAAATCCGGGACAGTTGGCAAGTATGATGTAATGCAAGATTATTGTGGGGCCCCCATGTACCTGGGCCCCTGGGCAGTGCCCTTGCATTAAGATGGCCCTGACTAGAACACCTTAACACCTAGTACACACGGGCCAAATGTCTGATGACATCAGCCAGTTCAATGGAAACCGTCCGACTTTTGACCCGTGTGTATGGCAGCCGGTCCAACAGAAGCCGGGCTTTGGCTGGCTTCTGTCGGACATGCATGCTGGAAAACCAGCAGCCGACCTGCTTACAATCGGCGCTCTCAGCCAATGCCTGAGAACACTGACTGGAGTGTTCTCGCTAGGGGGGAGCAGAGGAGATCACTGTGCTAACATTGGATTGTCAGTACATTGGCTCCAACCAGGGCTGTCTGTTTTTTTTTTCATTCAACCTTTTTTTTTGTGTTGAACAAAAAAAAACTTGTGTGTAGAAGGATTTAGTCTGTAGTGTGCCCTCTGAATCCATTGATGAATAAATCAAGATAAATGCCACAATGACATCGGTATGGATATTGCAAAACCAGACATCATACTTATTTCTTGTTTTCATTGTTAACATCCACCTCTATATCTCTTCTTTCAATTCTTTTATCCATTTTTTCCATTCTTATGCAGCTCATGTGTTTTTAAAGATTTTCCAAACTTTAAAGCCCTGTACACACGATCGGATATCTGATGGAATCTAATCCGATGGATTTTTTCGTCGGCTATCCGATGAAGCTGACTTTCAACAGTCTTGCCTACACACCATCAGTCAAAAATCAGATTGTGCCAAAACGCGGTGACGTACAACACTACGACGAGCCGAAAAAAATGAAGTTCCAAGCATGCGCCGACTTAATTCTGAGCATGCTTGGATTTTTGACCGATGGAGTTCCATACAGACGATCGTTTTATTTTATCCATAGGAAAATTTTAAAACATGTTCTATTTTTTTACACCGATGGAAATAAAACTGATGGGGCCCACACACAATCGTTTTGTCTGATGAAAACAGTCCATCGGTCTGTTTTTAGCGGACAAACCGATCGTGTGTACGTGGCTTAACTATTCTGCAATATAAATTCAACCTTTTTTTTCTAGAACATTTACTTCTGTTTTTATTCATTTTGAGATTATTTTATCACAACATATATGCTATATGTCTTCTTGTGTGTTTATTGCTCCAATATACCTTTTTAGCATTATTTTGTTGCAAATATTGTAAATTTCAGTCACAGCCTTTGAAGGAGCCCACAAAATAATGTCCCTATTACAGTCGCAGACTTTTTTCGGCCAATCGGATGCCAAATTGGAAGCCAATTTGTCTACCGATACCTCTTTGAGGTGTGGAAGGAAAGTGAAGAACCCAAAGAAAACTTACGCAAGCCATGGATGGCTCAAATCTTGTCCCGTTCAGCAGGGACCGGCCAAGATTAGAACCATCTATGAGCAGGGTGATTGTCTCCAAGTCGATCCATTGATCAGCTTAGGTACAATCGGCATCTCAGATTTTTACATGCAATTATTGCCAGCCGCTAGCAATAACCACTGTGTTCTCCCAGCCTGAACCCCCTGCCTGGAGAACACAATAGCTCAATGGGAGGGATTGCCCCGTCAAAACTGTATATTAATTTGGGAAAACTTGTGATAGAAAATCGCATCATGTATGGCCTGCCTTACACAGGATGTGTAGAAGAGGCTTCATACACATATGTACATGAACATAAAAGATTCCTCTAACTGCACAAACAAGGTGAATGGAGGAATCCCTCCCCAGGACCATTGTATTCCAACAGCACAACCCACAGCTATTTATTGAGGAAAAGTTTCCAACATGTCTCTTTCTACAGAAGTTGATTACGTATTGGAATTCTGTCAAGTGGTAGAGGCCACAAACTGATTGAAATTTTGCCCGTCCCTGATAAACTGTCCAACTTTCAGTCAATGTTTGGCCAGATTTATTCTGCTGCTTCTTTTGTTTCTAGATCTCTCCTGCTGCCATTCCTTAAATTAACTTTTTTTTTTTTCTTTCCCAGGAGTATAAAAAAGAGGAAAGCACACTAAGTTGTCTTCTGTACAACAATGCCGCCTTGGAAGATACCGGCCACTGTGTTTGGACAATAGGCCAGAGCTGAGTCCACAATCACACTTTTTAACTGGATTCCACTGCCAGGACGTGATGGAAGTCCCTGACTGGAAATTCCATCTACTAGAGCGGAAAAGAAAAGAAGAGGAAGAAGGAAAGAGGAAAGAAAGGGAAGAGGAGGAACGACTTGCCAAGATGCCTACCTGGAAAAGGGAGATCATTCTACGACGAAAGGCCAAAGCTGAGGCATCAATGTTGGAGAATAAAGTTGAAGTGGAAGGTGGGGAACAGGAGGAAAGAGAAAAGATTGCTATCATCGAGGAGGAGGAGGAAAGAGAGAGCAGGGTCCTAAGGGAAAACATTGGGCCGGTTCAGCAAAATCCGTTTATCCAACAGGAGAAGCAGAGGAGGGTCCCAGAGTATTCCTGTACAAGGTCCAAGCCTATCACGGAGCAAACTGTCCACCGCACTGCAAAGACAGAAGACCTAGTCAGGGATCCTCATCTAGCTAATGATGTGATGGACCAAGAGGCTTGGTCAGAAGACCAGCAGCCTCTTTCTGTAGAAAGTAAGGGAAGGGTGAGCAGGTTGCTTAGCCGTTTTGGAGGCTCAAGGACAGAAGATGAGAACAGTGATCCTTGTATGCAGCAGATGAATGGGGAGTCAGGCTCGCCATCAAAGACACTGCCACTCAGTCCTGTTGTATTAACTGACTTTGAGACCCAGGCTTCTACTGCTTTTGCCAACCCTTTTCTTTCTTCTTCTTCCTGTCATCGAGCTGTCACGGGAAGCCAGACTTTAACTCAGGAAACCACTCTCTCCTCCCACGTCTCCCCTTCCCCTTCCTGCATTGACTCTGAGCCAGCTGAGCTCTCGCCCTACGTGGCCCCCGCGGCCATGAGTGGCTTCAGCAACAGGCCTAGCATGACAGAAGAAGTCAGGTCTTTTCCTTTCCAGCTACGTCCAGCATCTACTGGCTCTCCCAGACAGTTCAAACAGACTGCCCAGTTTTCACCAGCCAAAACCAAGCCAGAAACCTTGAAACCCAGTCCTGAGAAATTAGTGGAAGATGTGGAAAGAAGCCTCAGTCCATCGACGACTCCTTCCATCCTCCAAACCTTCAAAAGAGCACCGGTTGAGAGCCAAGCCATGCAGAGGAGGAAAGGTAACACCATTACTGTCAACCCACGTAAAGCGCCTATATGTGAGAATGGTGTCGCTGCCACAGAGACTAAGACCCCAACTTCAAAACCAGACTCGGGCAAGAAGCGTTATCCAACAGTAGATGAGATCAAAGTAATTGGTGGCTACCTGGCTTTGTCCAAGTCCTGCCTTGCTAAAAACGCCAGGGACAAGAAAAAGGTAAGACTATATATTTGTTTGCTTTATGTGTTATTGCTGCAGGATTTGCTTCCATTTTCTGTATTCATCTATTGATCATTTGCCTTACTGCATAGCATTCCTTTTCCTTCATGCATCTTCCTCTTTCAAAGTTTAAACACCTGCAAACTTAATAATGAGGAAAGGTAAAGCCCAGTACCCCAAAGCAACCAATTAAACTTCAGTTTATTGAATACATTTTTTAAACAAGAATATAGATTGGTTGCTCTTGGTTAGTGCACATACTTTTATGCCATGTACACACGATCAGAATTTCCGACAACAAAACCGTGGATTTTTTTCCGACAGAATGTTGTCTGATATTCCGAACATTAAGAATGCGGTGACGTACAACACTACGACGAGCCGAGAAAAATGAAGTTCGATGATTTCGAGCATGTGTCAAATTGAGTCCGAGCATGCGTAGGATTTTTGTGTGTCGGAAATTGCATACAGATGATCAGAATTTCCAACAAGAACTTTTGTTGTCGGAAAAATTGAGAACCAGCTCTCAAACATTTGTTGTCGGAAATTCCGACAGCAAATGTCCGATAGAGCATATACACGGTCGGAATATCCGACCAAAAGCTCACATCGAACATGTGTTGTCGGAAATTCCGATCGCATGTACGCGGCATTAGTCCACCTTATGCCCCATATAAACTGTTTGCAGTAAGCATAGTGTCCTATGTTGGAAATGAGGGGCACATTGCGTACATGATTTTGGGGTTTTGTGCACCCCCTGATTGCATCTTTCTGTACATACTTGGTAAATCATTCACTGGACACATCCCAAATCCTGCAGGAGGAAAAGTGAATGCTTTTTGCATGTGTACAGCAACCATTGTTGCAGGGAAGACATTTCCCACTACATACTGAGAAAAGGTTCTTGAATATCCAGTCAAACTGGCTTTATTTTTCTGTTTCCCTTCCTGTTGGGCTGGAAATGGACTTCATATTTGTAAGCACTTCCAGGAGTGTCGGAGGCTGTGTGTAGTACAGAGGTAAAGCAGCTTTCCCCTTCTCGGTCCTGATGTCAGCTAAGGTCTTGTCAGCTGAGGAAGCCTTGCATGATTCCTTACTCAGTATGTTTATATTGTTGGACAAAGGGTATTGACTGGGTCTCTTGGAATCTGCCTTGTGTTTTGACACCTGACAGGAGTGTTTGCCATGAATATTGTGTGCTTTGCCAAATGCCATGGGTTTTCTTTTTTCCAGGATTGCATTTTAGTGTCGAGATTAGTAGTAAAATGTGTACAATTTCATATTTTTCCAGCCCTCTTATATCTAGTCATAATAAATCATGTTTACTGATATTTTCGTCTTGCATACCTTATCATGTTATAACTTGCTACACCTGTGTTGATATTATTCAGCAATTATGCAACTTGTTCAGCTGATAATGCTATAAAACACCTGGCAATATAAGGATGTGTCCGTACACAGGTAGATTCCTATTGGATTTAAGCTTCACCTGTAATAAGAATTGGGCCACATATGAGTGCTCTAGGCAAGGAGACCATCTTACCCACAGTGCTTACTGCTACAGATTTTTTCTTGCTAGTTTATGTGGACACCTTGTGTCAATACAAAACAGGGAAGGAAGTGTTAAAGGGAAGGCATAGTATATTCAGTGTGTTCATATTTTGAGTTATTTTTGCAGTTAGAACTAAAGTAATCTTTTATTTGACTGTTGCATCTTTGCGTGCTTATTCTTTCATATATACATTACAGAGCAAATGTTTGGACACACCTTCTCATTCCAAGAGTTTTCTTTCTTTTCATGACTATGAAAATTGTAGATTCACACTGAAGGCATCAAAACTATGAATTAACACATGTGGAATTATATACATAACAAAAAAAGTGTGAAACAACTGAAAATATGTCATATTCTAGGTTCTTCAAAGTAGCCAACCTTTTTGCTTTGATTACTGCTTTGCACACTCTTGGCATTCTCTTGATGAGGTTCAAGAGGTAGTCACCTGAAATGGTATTCCAACAGTCTTGAAGGAGTTCCCAGAGATGCTTAGTACTTGTTGGTCCTTTTGCCTTCACTCTGCGGTCCAGCTCACCCCAAACCATCTCGATTGGGTTCAGGTCCGATGACTGCGGAGGCCAGGTCATCTGGCGCAGCACACCATCACTCTCCTTCTTGGTCAAATAGCCCTTACACAACCTGGAGGTGTGTTTGGGGTCATTGTCCTGTTGAAAAATAAATGATGGTCCAACTAAACGCAAACCGGATGGAATAGCATGCCGCTGCAAGATGCTGTGGTAGCCATGCTGGTTCAGTATGCCTTTAATTTTGAATAAATCCCCAACAGTGTCACCAGCAAAGCACCCCCACACCATCACACCTCCTCCTCCATGCTTCACGGTGGGAACCAGACATATAGAGTCCATCCGTTCACCTTTTCTGCGTCGCACAAAGACACGGTGGTTGGAACCAAAGATCTCAAGTTTGGACTCATCAGACCAAAGCACAGATTTCCACTGGTCTAATGTCCATTCCTTGTGTTATTTATCCCAAACAAGTCTCTTATGCTTGTTGCCTTTCTTTAGCAGTGGTTTCCTAGCAGATATTCTACCATGAAGGCCTGATTCACACAGTCTCCTCTTAACAGTTGTTCTAGAGATGTGTCTGCTGCAAAAGGTGGCTACTTTAAAGAACCTAGAATATGACATATTTTCAGTTGCTTCACACTTTTTTGTTATGTATATAATTCCACATGTGTTAATTCATAGTTTTGATGCCTTCAGTGTGACTAGTCATGAAAATAAAGAAAACTCTTGGAATGAGGTGTGTCCAAACTTTTGGTCTGTACTGTATATATATTTTTTTTGTACCTGTAGATGAGGCACAAGTAATAAAGATCTGCTATTAAAATGTTTTTTCTTCCTTACTTAAAGAGACACTGGAGTTTATTTACTAAAGGCAAATCCACTTTGCACTACAAGTGCAAAGTGCACTTGGAAGTGCAGTCGCTGTTAGATCCGAGGGGGACATGCAAGGAGAAAATAAAAAACAGCATTTTAGCTTGCATATGATTGGATGATAAAATCAGCAGAGCTTCCTCTCATTTCAGATCTACCCCACAGATTTACAGTGACTACACTACCAAGTGCACTTGCAGGGCAATTTCAAGTGCACTTTGCACTTGTAGTTTGCACTTGTAATGCAAAGTGGATTTGTCCTTTTGTAAATAACCCCTACTGTCACTTTGCCCTGAATAGGCAAAGTAACTATGTATGCAAAAACACTCCTTCCCCAACCCAGTAATATCACCTCTCCAGTAGAGCTGCACGATTCTGGCCAAAATGAGAATCACAATTTTTTTTGGTTAGAATGAAGATCACGATTCTCTCACGATTCTCTCACGATTCTCTCACGATTCTCACGACGTAAAATCTTTTACATTTATACAAAAAAATAAAAATGTGCTAACTTTACTGGCTAGTTTTTTTTTTTTAATTCAATAAAGTCATTTTTTCCAAAAAAAATGCATTTAAAAAGACTGCTGCGCAAATACAGTGCAACATAAAATATTGCAACAACCGCCATTTTATTCTCTAGGGTCTTTACTAAAAAGTTATATAATCTTTGGGGGTTCTAAGTAATTTTCTAGCAAAAAAAATAATGATTTTAACTTGAAAAGAGCTGTCAGAAAAAAAGTTTGGTGTTTAAGTGGTTAAACACTTCCTAATTTACATACAGAAGAAGTTTATTCCTTTGAAGAGATACAATGTTTTCAAAACTTGTCAGGCTGCCCAGACCTGGCAGATTGCCCAGACTGACTTTTGGCTGAGAGCAGACAGGAAATTCTTTGCATACCAAAGTGCAGAGAGAAAATTCTTTTCATGTCAAAGATCGTGAAACCCTGGATCAAGAATTGCAACTGGAAAAAGATCTCGATAACAATTCTTGACGATTAATCGGGGCAGCTCTACTCTCCAGTGATCCCCTCATGGGAGCCTGGAGGTTGGGGGAGCATCATCCCTCCGTCATATGCTCAGGCCTAGCAATTGTCTGCTGTGTCCAAACCATGCATCATGGGTGGAGGTAACATGCTCTCCGGTACCCAGAAGCACTGAGTCCTTTCTACTGGCTGCAATGCTGGAAGGAGGAGCAGGGTACACTGGAGAAATACTGTAAGTATCAATGGTTTGGGGGAGCACTTACACAAATACTGTCAATTTTCCCTGAATGTACAAAGTGGCCACTTCTCTTTGACGTAAATTTAAATCTCAGCTGGATGGCACGGTAATGAGCAATTACTATTTTTTTTTTATTTGAATCAAATACTGTTTTCACATACTTTTTTTGGCATTTTTAGTACTGCTCATCTCTTCCTGACTTTCAAGCCATTTCCTCTTTACATGCACTTACTCTAGCACATCATAGCTCTAAAGTGGTTTACTGACAGCTGCGAAATATGCCTGAGAAATATTTGGCAGCATGTTCCATTTGTAGTCTTAACCAGGTGCTCATGTGCAATGGTGACACAGTTGATAGAAGGATGTCACCCTACAACAAAGTATATGTAATCATCAACATTGATAAGATTATCTGCATATAGCGGATCTTTTACTAGTATATGAAAGCAAAATAAAAGGCTATATAATACCCTTTAAAGCTGGCCATAGACAGCTCAAACTTAGTCCAATTCATTACAAATCATCGGAAATTTTTACATTTGGTGACTCTGCACACCCCACCCAGCTCGACAAAGGTTGAATTAAAAATGGACTTGTTTGGGTGGAAAATTATCGGCCAAGCAGTGACTGCAGGTTATCCGATGCATCCCCACTGCATTCAGGACAGCTGTGGTTGCCATGGCTGCCTGAATAAAATTGATATATAAAACCCAGTGACAGCTCCAAAAAAACATCTGTTCACACTGGTGCGATGTCAAAGATCGCATGTGATTCACACCGCACTTCAGTGAAAATCACATGCAATCTCTGTGCGATACGATTTCAGCCATAAAGATCGAATGCCTAAATTTGCATCATACTCGCACAGGACCTTTTTTTTTTGTCTGCAGCAGAATCGAATCGCATGGGTGTTCACACCCATTCGATCCGATTCCTCTCCGAGTTTGCAGATCGTACTGCTATATGCAACCTGATTTGGTGGTGTTGTTAACTCTTAACTGAAACTCCAAGCAGTTCACATAGGGCAGTGTAAACTGCTGCCGTAAAAAATGCGATGCGGGAAACCATAGTAAATTTGCAGGGTTCCCGCATCGCAGCAGTGTAAACCGGCCCTGGTTCACACTGGTGCGATTTGACATGTGACTTGACATGTCAAATCGCATTTCAAATCGGTGGCATTTGCCGGCAATGGCACTGTCCTAATCGGTGCAACACCTCATCTGAAATTTCAAAAAGTAGTTTCTGTACTTCTTTTTGCGATTTCTGTAATCGAGGCCAAAATCGGCACTGACCATCGGAAGTGAAATCGTGCGAGTTCAGCTGAACTTGCACGGCTTCACTCCCGCAGCCCAGCGTGAACCTGGGCTTAATGATACAATTGATTCAAAGCATAAATTCTCTCCTATGTTTGGTGCTCTCATTGGATTATATGTATGTGGATTCCCAACTCTGGGTCCTTTCCCTATTCCTAAGGGTAGCCCTTAGTATGCCCACTGACAATTTCAGCGACCCCCCAAGATCGGGTTTTCCCAGAACCAATTTGCAAGACAGGAGACTGTGACCGACTCTCAATGGAGCTGGTTTACACAGCTCCCGGGCAGCCACGGTCTGCACTTAAAAAGGGTCCTCTGCTTCTTTGGTTCTGACTCAGGTGCGAATTCAGGCAAAAATTCGGACCTTATTTGCACCTGAATTGGTGAACAGGGATGTACCGTACCCCTGCTGTGAGCCGCCACTGCAGCATATGTAAACAGAGTTTTAGAAAATCTGAATCCAGCACCCCTGTTTGTTCTTGTGTTTTGAGTACAATAGATGGCAGTGAACATTCCTCCATCCATAACATTTTGTGTGGATGGGAGAATCGATTGAATTTCAGCCATGGTCCAAGCTGTGTATGGCTAGCTTAAAGCCTCATACACACGATCAGACTTCCATCGGACAAATCTGTGGATTATTGTCCGAAGGCCATTGGACGTGAACTTGTTCTGCATACAGACGGCAGAACTTTTTCATCCCAACATTCGCAAAACTACGTGGTTTTTCTTCTCTTTAGTGCCACCCTTTGAGCAACTTCTGCTAATGTTGTCTGATTAGCATTGGTTTGGAGAATGCGTGTTTTGTACTTTGAATTTTAGTCCAATGGATTTGTTTACGCACAATCGGGTAATCGGACGTAACACATTTATTGTCAGACAGTTGGTGCGCCTGAATAGCCAACATTTGTTGTCGTTAATTCCGCCAACAATTGCCTGATGGAGCATCCACACGGTCGGATTATCCGACACAACGCGTCCATCAGACAATTATGTCGTAAAATCCGAACATGTGTACTGTACGGGCCTTTTCTGTGCAGCACTTCTAATAAATGTCCCGCAGAAGGTTTTGGCCCAGAGATTAAAGCAATAAGACACTTATAAATGTCCATGTAAGGCAAGCAAAGGGCAATGTGTTCCATCATTTTGAGATGACGAGATTGAAGACTTGTCACTTTAATGCTAAAACTGTAATTTCCAAGAGTTCTGTGAACAAAGGAAAACTTCATCCCCAGTAAATAAAAGTTCCCTTCTTTTCTCTCTTTCCTCTCTCTCTTCAAAATTAAATTTGTCCATTAATGCTGTTCTCTGTCCCTCCCTCCCCCATTGATGTCTCGCCCCCTCACACATAACTTTGCTCTCTATCTATGCAGTAGAATGTTATCATCATTCCACTGACAGGCTGGGACAAGTTAGAGGTCAGAGTCTTCCCCAGCAGGATGGTGCACACTGCTAATGACATTCCTACAACATTGTCCTTTTATGGAGGGGTCCCAGTAGTGTGCCAACTGGAAATTATGTTTTTGTGTCAATTCATTCGCTAGAACTTGGCTTTTTATATGGGTTTATAAAGAGCAGTGATATTCACGATGCAAAAACCTAAGGCACAGATTAAAAGAAGATTGTATAATCAGATTGTAAGGTACGGTGTCGGTATTTAGATGGTAGTAAATGGCATAAAATGTAATAAAAAAAACTTGGGCCAGTGAAGGTAATGTCATAATGTACTAGTATGCATTACATACTAGCACATTATGTAAGACTTACCTTAAAACAAAGCCCTCAGGCAGCACATTGTCAAAGGGCTTCCATCTTCACCCAGTCTTCCTTCTGGGTTCTCAAGCTTCTGCCGCTTGAATCGCCGAATCACAATGAACGTCACACACAATGGATGGCATGCCGTCCATTGACAGTGCAGGATACATGCGCCGGTGACGTGACCAGCTGCTACTAAAGTAAATATCTGTAAACTGCATGTTTAATAGATATTTGCATTTTACTTGCAAAGTTACATCTCTTAAAAGGTAATAGATATACAGTAGGTGGCAGTTGTAAAGCAGATCCAGGGCTCTCTCTGGCTTTCATATGAGTTGAAAAGCTAGTTCTGTTGGGAGATCCCATTCTGGAGAGCACATTGTCTGCAGTATCAGTGTTCTCCACTATTGCTGCTGTCTGCACTTGTAGCAAAGTGAATCAAAGAGAAGAAAGCATTTTCCAGAGTGCTGAACAGGAGTTTAAAGCTGAATTTTAATCTGCTTATATTGTGCCTTCCCTGCCACCCCCTTTCTCCTGTCCTCCAATCGCTAATCACAGATATAAATAAAACCTTTGGGCCAGATTCACAGAGCGATTACGTCGGCGTAACAGGAGATGCGCGGCGTAAGTCTAAATTTGCGCATGCGTTTCGATACTCCGCATCCCCAAAACGAGATACGCAAGAAATCTACTTTTTTTTGTCCAGCGTAATTTCGATAGACAGGCGCATCCGTTCGTGCAAAACTGCGCTAGACACACCATTGATTTGCTATTCAAATATGCTAATGAGGGAGTTACGGGGATCCACAAAAGAACGTTGGTGCAGCGCAGGCTACACGCTGTGCGCAACAGCTGCACGACCTGTCTAAAATTAGACCATATAAAAGGTGGTATAAAATTAGACAATTCGTCTACATGTCAGAGAAAGCAACACTGTTAGGCCTCGTACACACGAGGCAATCCATTTGTTCAAACCGATTTGAAGAAATCTGTCTGCTTGGATTTTGGTTTGCTCGCGTGTACACACGAGCAAACCAAAATGCCCGCCAGCAGACAGCGCGCTGACGTGTCGGTCACGTGGCGGTGACGTTGACGCCGCCACCTCACCGCACCAGGAAGTAAAACACTTCCGTGCATGCGTCGAAACCATTCGGCGCGTGTGCGAGAAGACATGTCTGCTGGTTAGCGTACTAACCAGCAGACATGTCGGGCGGACGGGTTCCCAGCCGACAGATTGGTAAGCATGATTTCCAATCTGACGGGTGGCCAAATCCGTCGGCTCGCCCGTACACACGATCAAATCTGTCTGCTGAAACGGTCTAGCAGACCGTTTCCAGCAGACAGATTTGATCGTGTGTACGAGGCCTAAGTGAGGAGCTGAGCAGTCACACTTGCTGCCCAACAAACTGTATGCCAACATGCCAGTGGCATCCATGCTCATAGCTATACTACTGACTTTAAATGAGCAAAGAAGGAGGAGGGCACGGGAGAGGATTTTTTTTTTTTTTTACCAACATTTTTTCTTTGCTTTAAAAAACATTTTTACAAAAAATATACATACATATATACATCAATACATAACATACATACAAATTACAAACACAGTCTCACTATCGTTCAATAGCCCTTTAAAACCTTGATGGATATAATAATCTAATCTGATACAAGCCCCTCACTCTTCACTTGATATATCACACATGCATAGACATCTTTGGCATGAGTGATTCTGAGGTGTCTCGCATCTTCAGATTCACCCCTCATGCCATCCTGGAATTAACCACAACCCTGCAGGAGCCCAACACATGACACCACCCATGACACCCATGACAGCTACATATACAATCCTAGCCCCATCCCCACAGATTTCGAACAGAACATGTATGGGGACAGCTGGCTGGTTGGTGAGTGACATGGGTGGCAGGCATGACTGTCCCCCCCATGATGCTGAAATCACAAGGGGCACATGCACTACTAACATCCTCCTGTCTTATCCTTTCAGGGTGACTCTGCATATGCACTGGGACCCCATCTCATGACTCCTATACGGAACCCCCCTAACCAAGGCTACCCCGTCTTCTGAGGGAAGAGCAGCCAGGAGCCAGCTCACATTAGGCATCTTTGCACGTTAAACACACACATTAATCGTGGCACAATGAGAATGCATGCATGCACACCACTGTGGTCCCTAGCACAGACACATCACATCCTCATCACATTGGATTGGCACAAGCCCACCATGCAGGACTTGTGAGCAGCAACGCCATGCCACGGCTCCAATTATGTCACTGTACATTCATACACCATTCACACGGACCTGGGGATCACTTCTCCCTGGTCCTGGGGAACCCTTCTCCACCAAAACTGAGGGTGACACCCCTTTTCCAGCATCACCCCCACATTCCAAAAACATTCACAACACAAAAAATAAATAAAATGTCCAGCAAAAATAAAAAAATGCCCAGCAAAAAAAGAAATTTGAAAAAAACACAACAAAGAAAACATAGAAAAGACAAAAATCACTCTGCAAAACAGTCACCAAATATCTCAAAGACACGTCACAAACAAACAAACAAACGCTAATAAACAACAGAACAAAAGCACCTTGCTGTATAGGGAGGGATACAAAGGGATGTACTTTTGCAAAGGAAGTGCGTTTGTGTCTGTCTATTTATGCTGTCTGCGTAGTTCATTACGTTGCCCTAGTCCACTTCCAATTTCACTGATTGCACCGTTCCCGAGTTGTGAGCATGCGCACAGAGGTGCTGACCATGGTCTGCTTCAAGCGCGCATGCGCGAGCCGGCCGGCCCTTCATTTGCATGGGGTCACGGCTCATTTCAATGTAACACGCCCACGTCCTTCCCAATTTGAATTACTCCGCCTTGCGCCTCTGAAATAACGCTGCGCAGGCGCAAATTTCTGCGCAAAACCGACGAGAATAGGGTGATTGCGCCGCTACATTGCGCCAGTCTAACGTAAAGGTGGTGCGCTACGCCGGTCCAATAATGCGCAGATGTACGTGAATCTGGCCCTTTGTTTTCAAGTCATACCTTATTTTAGACCAGCAATGGTGTCACTGTTGTGACTGGACAATTTTGCGGACAACACAAAGATAAGAAGGGCAATATCCTCAAATTGGGATATAGAAATTTTACAGAAAGACCTGAACAAAATAATGGAGTGTGCAACTACGTGACACAATGAGGTTTAATGTGGAGAAATGCAAAGTAATGCACTTGGGAGGCAAAAAAACATGAATGCAAACTACTCTCTATGGGCAGAAATACTGGGGGAATCAAGGATGGAGAAAGTTCTGGGGGTCCTAGTAGATGGCAGGAACACTAGGCCACCACCATGTCACCAGCAGTAGCATGCAATGCCAAGCTGCAGCTACCAAAGCCAGCAGAATTTTATCGTGCATAAAAAAGTGGATATACTCTAGCGATAAAACGCTAATCCTGCCACTTTATAACATTTTGGTTAGGCCACATCTGGAGCATTACGTCCAGTTCTGGTCACCAGTCCTCTAGAAGGGATATGCTGGAACTAGAGAGAGTCCAAAGAAGGGCAACTCAATTAATAAGTGGGCCTGGACGACCTCAAATACGAGGAACGACTGCAAACACTACATTTATTCTCGTTGGAGAAGCAACGCTTGAGAGGGGACATGATAGTGATTTACAAATATCTCAATGGTGATCCTGGTGTTCTGACGATATGGTTCCTCTATCGAATAGGTTCCGACCTCGACTGTGCAGGCGGAGGCTACAAGAATTCTCAGAGGCTGAACAGCTGCGCTTGCTCCCGACCCGATGCTTGGGGCTGGTTATAGACGCCCCCTCCGCTCGCTCTATACAGCAAGGGGCAGTGGTTATACACAGCCCCTCTGCTCGATAGCAGGTGCTTTTGTCAAAGGGGCAGGATATCATATTGAGCAGTGTTTTTTTTGGGGTCATGGCTTTATCAATGAACTGGGGGGCGTGTATAACCACTTGGCCCTTGCTGTATAGAGCGAACAGAGGGGGCATGTATAACCAGCCCCAAGCATCGGGTTGGGAGCGAGCACAGTGTTCATTGTGCATGCTCCGTTTACAGCTGACAAACAGCTCTTTGGGCTCTGAGATTTCTGTAGCCTCCAACTGCACAAGCGCGGCGCCGGCGCAGTTGAGGTCAGAACCTATCCGATGGGGGAACAATCTCTAGATTAGCCCTGAAGAAGCTGAAACCTCTGTTATCCACAGCAGCCATTCGTCTTCAGTCGAGGTCGGGAACGAGCGTATTCGAGGTCGGAACCTATCCGATAGGGGAACCATCTTGACAAGACACCGGCATACGAAAAAAAAAAAAACTTTTCAGTCTCCGGGAGTGTAAGAGGACACAGGGGTCACACAATGAGATTGGAGGAGAAGCGGTTTAACCTTAAACAGCGCAGGTGATTTTTCACTGTCGGGGCAATAAGACTGTAGAACTCTTTTCCTCAATTGGTGGTGGCAGTGGGGAGTATGGATATTTCTAAAAGACTCTTGGATGCGCATCTTAATGAACACAACATACATGGATATGGGCTCGAAAGCATTGAACTTCATTTTCTTGGCTCGTCGTAGTGTTGTACGTCACCGCGTTCTTGATGGACGAAAGTTCAGAGAACTTTTGTGTGACCGTGTGCCAAGCTTGAGCGGAATTTCGTCTGAAAAACCAAGGTTTTTCCGACGGAAAATCATATCGTATGTACGTGGCATTATGCTCTGCATACAGTAAAATTTTAAGTAAGAAACCTCAGTAGAGGAGAGGAGCCTGTACTACAACTGTGCAAGACTGATAGGAAAGCTGGAGTTTAACTTGAAACTGTCACACCAAATATCCACTACAGCCTGCCCTGCACAAGGGCGTCCAGCCATAAGTTATCCCTGGCTGTGCAAACAGTCACCAGTAGCTGTGGCTGCCAGCAGCCTGTTGCACTGCATGGGCTTGGCGGATCGCAGCTATTCACACACAGCTGTCATTCCCAGCTGCAGGAATCCGTAGATTCTTGCCGCTGGTATTTGTAATGCAGCTAAATGCCTGTGTGAAAATAGCCTAAATGTTCATCATTAGAACGTTGTCTGTCTTCCCACCTGCCTGCTTCCTCTTTATTACTATAGTACAGGAGAGCTTTCTTTAATTAAACCAAAATGACGAGACCAAAGAATAATCGCTATTATTTCATAAGGCAGTGCACCAAGTAATACCGTTAGTCAAAATATAGTATGGTACAGCACCCAATCTAATTTTAGCTATCGGTCAAGGGGGAATTTTGATTTGTTACTGTGCTTTGTTCCACTTTGCACTTTTGGTTTTATCTGATTTAAAAGGAAATCTACATAGAGGTAATAGAGGCTGTGGTTGCTGTTAGTTGTCGGGATGTCATTCTGATTTTTTGGCTTTGCTACGTTTTGATGCACTTGACTCAGAACAAGTATGGGGAGCAGGTTGTTTAATTTAACTCGTTTACGTGCTTGTTGCAGGTCAACGGTAAGTATTGAAGCCAAAGACGGCAAGGCCATTGTCATATAGGAGGTTAGCAATGGCTATGTTTTTTTTTTTTTTTGATGATCAACCAATCATCCTTTGAAATGCAGATGTAAATTGAACATCAGATATCGTCAGTTCCATTGAGTTATAAGTACATGTAAATATGCGTGCTTGTGTTTTTGTGTTGGTTAGTCTGTTTGTTATTAATGGCCCTTTCAAGCACGGCATCCTATAATTTAGGTTTAGCGATCCTGTAATTTTCCTGGGAGACGGTTCTTCGGTTGATATCCCCAGAGACAGGGAGTAAGCCTTTAGCCATGGCGTCCGCTGAAATTTTTTCAGGGGGGGGCGCATCAGCAGCGGCAATACACAGTCGCATTTTACCCTTTCTTCGACCACTAGCGCTAGGCACTACACACATACACACATCGCCATCAACACCAGGGCACCACCATGTCACCAGCAACACCAGGGCACCACCATGTCACCAGCAACACCAGGGCACCACCATGTCACCAGCAACACCAGGGCACCACCATGTCACCAGCAACACCAGGGCACCACCATGTCACCAGGAACACTGGCCACCACCATTCACCAGCAACACCAGGCCACCACCAGGCCACCAGCAACACCAGGGCACCACCATGTCACCAGCAACACCAGGGCACCACCATGTCACCAGCAACACCAGGGCACCACCTTGTCACCAGCAACACCAGGGCATTACCATGTCACCAGCAACCAGTAGCTCACTTGTTATATCCAAAGACACTCGCGCTGATCACCCCCCTGCGCTGATATTCATTCGCGGGGGGTGCCGGCCTGACACCCCCTGCAGTTCTTAAATTCCAGGGGGGGGGCAACCGACCCCCGTTGCCCTATGGAGCGGACGCCCATGCCTTCAGCGGCTCTCGTTTATAACGATCACTGAGGAATTTCAACCAGATTTTAGCTCATGTTCTCCCAGTGCAGGTGGGAAAATGAAAAATAGAAGATGAATGGCTGCTGTGGATAATAGAGGTTTCAGCTTCTTCAGGGCTAATCTAGAGATATTTGAAAGAGACCCTATCACCAGACCATTCATTGCAACAAAAATCTTCCCACAAGATTGTGCATTTTACATTTCCTGCATGGTATCTACCCATAAAAGATTCCCTTTTGTTGACATACCAAAAGGCCTGAGTCTCCTGTTGGGTGCCGCCATCTTGGATGTGGTGTCTGCAGATTTAGAGCTGTCACTCTACTGCCATTCTTTGACCACTTAAAGTGGAGTTCCACCCTAAAGTGGAACTCGTGCTGATTGGAACCCTCCGCCCCCTCCGCTGTCACATTTGACACCTTTCAGGGGGAGGGGGGTGCATATACCTGTCTAAAGACAGGTATTTGCACCCACTTCCGGCCCAGCATTCTCGGGCAGAATACGGGCATTTCGTCACATCCCGTCGCCTCCCCCCCATTGTGTGCTGGGAACATTTGGCTTCCAGCACACAGTGGGAGCCAATCGGCGGGCGCAGCGCGACTCACGCATGCGCCGTAGGGAACCGGGCAGTGAAGCCGGAGTGCTTCACTTCCTGGTTCCCTCACCGTGGATGGAGGGGGGAACAGCGATCGCTCGTCCTCTGCTGCGGATGGCGCTGGACTCCAGGACAGGTAAGTGTCCTAATATTAAAAGTCAGCAGCTGCAGTATTTGTAGCTGCTGGCTTTTAATATCTTTTGTTTTAAGGACCACCTAATGCCGATATACGTCGGCAGCAGTGGCGTAACTAGAGTCTTCAGGGCCCCGGTGCAAGAAATCATGAAGGCCCCCCCCCTCCCCAGTGAAATGACAGTCAGATGGACCCCTCACACTGGCGGGCATGGACCTCACACGAGCGGGTGAAGGCCCCCCCAGAATTACAGGGCCCAGTCGAAATGACGACTGCTGCGACACTGATAATTCCGCCACTGGTTAAAGGTGTGCTACGTGCAGAGTCCGGGATGTGCTACGTACAGAGTCCGGGGTGTGTTAACAATCAGCAGATAAAGATACTCCAAAATTCTAGTGTTGGCACCTCAATCATCCCGGCACCATGGTTGTTATGGTGTCAGGATTATTGAAGCGCATTATTTCTTTTATCACATGGTAATATAGAATTAAATTATTCAACTCACCATAATGCAGAATCGGTGGGAGCCCTGATGTCACTGTCCCCAGCCAGCGGAGTGCTTCCTTACATCTCAGGTGTCCCCAGCGGAGTGTTTCCTTACATCTCAGGTGTCCCCAGCGTAGTGCTTTTCCTTACATCTCAGGTGTCCCCAGCGGAGTGCCTCCTTACATCTCAGGTGTTCCAGCGGAGTGCCTCCTTACATCTGAGGTGTCCCCAACGGAGTGCTTCCTTACATCTCAGACAGGCCCGGACTGGGACAAAAAATAGGCCCGGCCATTTTGGAATGAGCAGCCAATGACTTCTTAACCGGCCCCTTCTCCACTCTCCATCCTGACGGATCCCCCGGGAGAGGGGAGGGGGAAACCCTGCAAAGGTGCAGGGGGGAAAGGGACAGGGAAAGAGCAGGGGGAGCAGTGAGCACAGGGAAGAACCTTGAGAACATGGGGTGGTGTGAGAGCATGGGGGAGGCAGAGAACACAGGCAGGAAGAGGAGAGCACAAGGGGGCTGGAGAGCACAGGGGGAAGCAAAAACACAGGGTGGGACAGAGAGCATGGGGGCAGAGAACACAGGTGGGAGGCGGAGATATGGGGGGCTGTAGAGCACTGGGGGAGGTGGAGATCACTGGGGGATGGCAAAGGGGGGGTGGCAGCAGAGAGCATGAGAGGAGGTGGAGGGCACAGGGGGTAGGTGAAGATATGGGGGGCTGGAGAGTACTGGGAAGGCGTAGGGCAGCGTAGTAGGGGGAGGTGGAAACGGGGGATAGAGAGCACTGGGGGGCCTAGAGAGCACTAGGGAGAGGCAGAGGGCCCAGGGGGCAGCGTAGAGCATGGGGGAGGTGGAGAGCACAGGAGGGAGGTGGAGTAAGGAGGGGGGCTGGAGAGCGCTGGGGCGAATCGAGAGCACTGGGGGGGGCTGGCGAGAATTAGGGGGAATTGAAAAGAGCACAGGGGGAGAGGCAGAGGGCACAGGGGGCAGCGTAGAGCATGGGGGAGGTGGAGAGCACAGGAGGGAGGTGGATGAAGAGGGTGGCTGAAGAGCGCTGGGGCGAATGAGAGCACTGGGGAAATAGAGAGCACTGGGGGGGCTGGCGATAGGGGGAATTGAAAAGAGCACATGGGGAGAGGCAGAGGGCACAGGGGGGCAGCATGGAGCATGGGGGGGGGGTGGAAGCAAGGGGGAGAGGCGGAGGGCACAGGGGGAGGTAAAAACCAAGGGAAGAGGTGGAGGTCACTGGGGGCAGCCTAGAGCATGGGGGGAGGTGGAGAGCACAGGAGGGAGGAGGAGAGCACAGGGGGGGCTGGAAGCACTGGGGGAGAAGTGGAGGGCCAGGGGGCAGCGGAAGCATGGGGGCAGGGGAGCATTGAGGAGGTGGAAAGCACTGGGGGGGGGGGCTAGATAGCACTGTGTTTAGAAAGCCTGTGGGGGCAGCAGAGATAAGCAAATTGGAGGAGCTGTGGGGGGCTAGAGAGCACTGGGGGCCTAGAGAGCACTGGGGAGAGGCAGAGGACACAGGGGGCAGCGTAGAGCATGGGGGAGGTGGAGTGAGAGGGGGGCTGGAGAGCGCTGGGGCGAATAGAGAGCACTGGGGAAATAGAGAGCACTGGGGGCCTGGCGAGAATTAGGGGGAATTGAAAAGAGCCAGGGGGAGAGGCAGAGGGCACAGGGGGGCAGCGTGGAGCATGGGGGCAGCGGAGAGCATTGAGGAGGTGGAGAGCCTGGGGGGGGGGGGGCTAGATAGCACTGTGTTTAGAAAGCCTGTGGGGGCAGCAGAGATAAGCAGATTAGGAGGAGCGGTGGGGTGGCTGCATAAGAGAATCATTCTCTCCATCTTCTTCCTGCAGTACCTGAATGCCTGCGAGAGGGAGAGGAGCAGAAGCAGGCATTCAGAGACCGGAGGACGATGGAGAGAAGAGTCTTCTATAATGCAGGCCCCCACCGCTCCTCCTATTCAGGTTACAGGGGGCCCGCACTTACTTTCTCCCTCATTGTCCGACCAGGCGCCGCAGCTTATCACAGCAGGCAGCGCTGGTCTTCAGGAAAATGGCCGCCGGTGGAACATTATCTCCGCCGGCCGCGGACCTCTAGGGCGGCAGGGGCCCTGAGATTAGCAGCCTGAGCCTGTTGATGGCCCTGCCCGGAACGAACAGCACCTCACACGGGCGGGTGGCGGGCCCCCCCGTACTTGGCGGAATTACAGGGCCCAGTCGCAACTGCGACTGCCGCGACTCTGATAATTCCGCCACTGGTCGGCAGAATGGCACGGCTGGGCACTTAACCTGTACGTTATTGTTAAATGCCCGCTATAAATTTTGCGCAAACCAATCGATAAGCGCTTATTGCGATTTTTTTTTGTTTACCAAAAATATGTAGAATAAGTATCGGCCTAAACTGAGGGAAAAAAACGTTTTTTTTTTTTTTATGTATATATTTTTGGGGGGTATTTATTATAGCAAAAAGTAAAAAATATATATATTTTTTTTTAAATTGTAGCTCTATTTTTGTTTATAGCGCAAAAAATAAAAACCGCAGAGGTGATTGAATACCACTAAAAGAAAACTCTATTTGTGGGAAAAAAAGGACGCCAAGTTGTCAGTTAAAACAACGCAGTGCCGAATCGCAAAAAGGGGCCTGGTCCTTTACCTGCATATTGGTCCGGGTCTTAAGTGGTTAATAGTCCCCTTCACTCCTCCCCCCGGCAGCAACATAAAGTTATGTAGAGAGGTAAGGGATGAAGAAGCTGGGCCAGCACGGATAGTAATTGCACACTTGAAGAAGAGGAGAGAGCAATGATGTTGAGGAAGGCGGCTATGCTAGGAAATTGACTCTTCCTGGAGTAGTCAGTTTTTAGCAAGTTCAAAGGTACATTGCAAGTCTGAGGCGGCGTACACACGACCGAGGTTCTCGCTGGAAACCAGCGAGAACCTCGCTGGAAGCTGCATTCCAGCGAGAACCTCGGCCGTGTTACGCTCTCGGCGAGCATCCCGTGGGAATGCCGCAGCCGAAATAGAGAGCATGTTCTCTATTTGCTCGACGGCCCGTCGGGATGAATGGCTGGTTGCCATTCCCGACGGGCGGGTCGCCGAATCTGACGGCCGGCAGAGAACCTCGACGGGCGGAACGATGTGTTCTGCCCGTCGAGGTTCTCTGCCGTGTGTACGCCGCCTCAGTAAAAATAATTTATGGAAGGAAGAACACCAAGTAAGCATTCAAAATACTTTTTTTTCCCTGTGTTTTTATCTGCAATTTTGAAATTGATGGCAGGGTCTCTTTAACCAAACGTGTCCTAAAGTTGGCTGCGATGTGACATATTGTTCCATGACATAGTGCTAGTAAAGTGTGAATTTAGCATCTGCTGTCAGTCAAAAGATACTATCACATGCTACTGTCAGAATGTATTTAGCGACAGAGGATAATAGATTTTCCTGTGTTGGCTTATGGCATTTGTTAATTTATAATTCCAACCTCTCAGCATCTACCTTTTGAAAAGTATCTAAATGACTTAAAAAAAAAAAAATAATAAAAAAAAATGTAAAGAAGCATAACTTGCAAAAAGGGGGTTTATACCCAATTTCCTCCAGACCATCCCTCTGATGTTCACAATAGCTTCTTCACTTTCAACACTTCTGAGTATTGTCAAGATGCCTAGTTCATCTACTGCAGGGGTGTCAAACTCAATTTCATTGTGGGCCGCATCAGCATTATGATGGCCCTCAAAAGGGGTGGTTGTATCTATAAGATTAGATGTCAAGCGCATTCTTTCCCCTTACATTAGATGTCAAGAGCCAACCCACCAACAGACGTTGAGTCCCCCCACTCTCCCTTACATCACAGTGTACCCCAATGCTGGATGCATTGCTTGAAATCAGAAAATAAGGGTCAGGAGTAGGACCAGAGGAGGGCTAAAGCTCTCCTGCAGCTGCAGGAGAGGTCCGAGGGCCACATGAAATGGTCTGGATGGCCGAATTCGGCCCGCGGGCCTTGTGTTTGACACCTGTGATCTACTGTGCTTTGTGATTCCTTTCACTGGGCCCTTCATCACTTCAGTGATGTAGGAGATTAGTGGAACAGACCACCGCAAACCGCGGAATTCACAGGCATCTGATAACTCCCTATGTCGTGTATGAAAAGCCAGAGGAGCAGGCATTGGGACAGGTAAAGTTGGCCATATGGATCAAAATTTGTCTGGTTCAACAGGGACTGGCTGAAAAACAGTCCATTGATGGCCAATTCCCATTCGAGAAGAGTCGACCTTGTGATCAACTCCTTTTGGACAGGGACTTTTGGAAAATTGTTGTTTGATCAGCGCATGCAGCCAATCAACTGCAGCACTGATCAGTGTAGTATGGAAGCAGAGGAGTCCCACTGTCAGAACACAATAGCACAGCAGGGAGGATTCCCCCATTCACCTCAAATGTGTCGATGGGGCAATCTGTTGTGGTGTGTTTTTTTTTTTTTTTTTTTGATCAGCTGGTCAGTAAGCCTTTTTCTTTACAGGTCCTAATTTATTTTTATTTTTTTTAAACCAAAGACATAACCAGGTGAATAGAATTTTAAACGAAAATTCTTAAAAGTCTGGAAAATGTATACGAAAATTTTCACAATGGCCTCAACATTCATTTTGTTATTTTTGTTTGCTTTTGTATCATTTGATTTTGAATTTTATGGACTTTACTGAACGAAAAACCACATATACTGTTAAAAATCTGTTCAATGGAGAACGTTTTTCCAACCTGCTCCTTCAAATGAATGCCGGTTTGACCCACTAATGATTAGAAAACCGAACAAAACTTTCCTAGCACTTATTCATTTGAAATTCCCATCTATGGCCAGCCTAATGTAGAGCATTTTAGGGTGAGCTGCTGACCAAATGGCAGCCAAACTACTACAAATAATCTCACCAACTCAGCCCTTTTAATTACTGGCACACTAATTACACAGGACTTGTGATTGATTCAATGAGGATAAAGCAATGACTGAATCTAATTTACAAGGGAACCCTGTAGAACTTAAATATATCAGTAATTAAAGGGATTAGACAACAACTTCGGAAACCACAGACACCACAAGGACCCCAGCCTATAATCCAGTTGTATCCTAAGATTACTTACTCTGTTACCCACCTTCAAGATGGTTCAGCTTCATAGCTAGGAGTTCCTTGACAAGTGAGCCTTGGTGGATTTATCTCCTAACTACACTGACCATTAACGTAAAAGAGCAATTTTCCACTGTCCGTGTAAGGGGGCAATTTATTTTTGCAACTTTCTGATCAGATCATTACACCATGAGCTTTAGATATATAATTAGATTGATATTATTTAAGCAGGGTTTTCTGAGACCTGAAAATGTATTGCAAGGGTTATTTTGGGTAAAAAGGTTTAGAAAGGCTTGTATCGCATAAAGCAGGGGTCTCAAACTGGCGGCTCTCCAGCTGTTGCAAAGTTACACGTCCCATCATGCCTCTGCCTGTGGGAGTCATGCTTGTAACTGTCAGCCTTGCAATGCATCATGGGAGTTTCGCAACAGATGGGGGGTCGCCAGTTTGAGACCCCTGGTAATGTGACTGCTGGCTATTGGTTGCTCATTCCCATTGAACCCTACACTGTATTTTTAAAAGAGAAGCTCAATGTTAGGGTTTACATTCATTTTAACCACTTTCCTACGGCCGTACGACTATATACGGCCCCAGGGTGGTTCTAATTCTCCGGGGCGCTGTGTTTTCACGGCAGCCCCTTTCCTTTCTTTCCCAGCGCGCGCTCCAGAGCGCGCAGCAGGGAACTTCTGTACTGGCCGTGTCTCTTGGACACAGCCAAACACAGATCGCCGCGAACGGCCAATCAGAGTGGCCGTTTGCGATGCGATCTGTGCGGCGAATGAGAGGTGATCTCATATGTAAACACATGAGATCATTTCTCATTGCCGGCTCTCACAATGACAGCGTCCTGTCATAGAGAGAGGAGACCGATCTGTGTTCCTTGTACATAGGAACACAGATCAGTCCCCCCCTCCCCCCACAGTTAGAACACAATGCAGGATACACACTTAACCCCTTCCTCACCCCCTAGTGTTAACCCCTTCCCTGCCAGTCACATTTATACAGTAATTAGTGCATATTTATAGCACTGATTGCAGTATAAATGTAAATGGTGCCAAAAATGTGTCAAAAGTGTCCGATGTGTCCACCATGATGTCGCAGTCGCAATAAAAATCACAGATCGCCGCCATTACTAGTAAAATAATAAACAATAATAATTCTGTCCCTTATTTTGTAGGCGCTATAACTTTTGCGCAAACCAAGCGCTTATTGCGATTTTTTTTTTTTTTACCAAAAATATGTAGAAGAATACGTATCGGCCTAGACTGAATTTTTTTTTTTTTTAAATTGGGCTATTTTTTATAGCAACAAGTAAAAAATATTGTATTTTTTTTCAAAATTGTCATCCTTTTTTGTTTATAGCGCAAAAAAAAAAAACCGCAGAGGTGACCAAATACCACCAAAAGAAAGCTCTATTTGTGGGGAAAAAAAAGACGCCAATTTTGTTTGGGAGCCATATCGCACGACCGCGCAATTGTCAGTTAAAGCGACGCAGTGCCGCAAGCTGGTCAGGAAGGGGGTATACATGCCCAGTAAGGAAGTGGTTAAAGTTGGTGGGAAAGAATGCTAGAACAATAATGCTGCATACACACGATAATTTTTCGGCATGAAAAAAATAGTAATTTTTCAGCATGTCCAAAAAACCATGTTTTTCCAACTTCATCATTAAAAAACGATGTTGCCCACACACCATCGTTTTTGAAAAATGATGAACAAAGCGCGGTGACGTACAACACGTACGACGGCACTCTAAAGGGGAAGTTCTATTCGCCTTTGGGCTGCTTTTAGCTGATTCCTTGTTAGTAAAAGACGATTCGCGCTTTTTTTGTCCATTACAGCGTGATGAATGTGCTTACTCCATTACGAATGGTAGTTTTACCAGAACGAGCGCTCCCGTCTCATAACTTACTTCTGAGCATGCGCGGGTTTAAAACGTCATTTTAGCCCACACACGATCATTTTTTACAACACAAAAAACGACATAGAAAATTGAAGCTTGTTCGAATTTTTTTTTGTTGTTTTTCAGAAGACAAAAAATGATGTGAAGCCCCCACACGATCATTTTAAATGACGTTTTTAAAAATGTCATTTTATTTCATCACAAAAAACGACCGTGTGTACGCGGTATAAGAATGCCCATTTCTCCCACTACAGAATGTTATGATGAAGGGTTGCAACTGTAAAGCTTGTTAATGTGTTCCAGTAACTGGATTCTCACTGTTGCACTGTGTATGTCTGTATGAGACACATTGGCGGATGCGCGTACAAAGATAGCTGTGTGTTGCCTTTACTGGATATGTACATGTAAATACAGGAAGCTAGCGCTACAGTACACAGGAAGTTCTTTAGAAAGATGTTTCTTACAGATTTACACAACATGATGTGACTTTGTAACCCTGTGAAATTGGATCTTGTTCGACGTTCATATTAGTAAACTGTATGTTTGGAATTGATTTTTGAAACAAATATATTATCAGGATTTAGAAAGTGAAAACATTTGTTTGTATAATTGCTTTTTGGTTAATGGGGTTGTAAAGGAATTTTTTTCTTTTTCCATAATAAGCATCCTTTACCTGCAGACATTCCTCTTTTCACTTCCTCATTGTTCGTTTTTGCTCAGACGTTGCTCTATTTCTTCTCTGTTCTGTTCACTTCCTGCTTGTCTGATTGTTATGGCCCGTACACACGATCCGAATATTGGACGAAAACGATCGTACGATTTTCGGATCGTGTGTACACTACTTTCGAGAGCGATCACGGCCGTTCATCCGATATTATTCGATCGGACAAGCGCGAAAATTTTCCTCGTACGATGTCAGTATAGTTGTCGTCCGACAATACAATACAAATACATTGCAACACATGACATCACTTTTTTTTTTTCTTCTGTCGTACGAGAATTTTCGTGACTTTAATAACCTATTTCATTTTACTTGCACTATTAAGCGAAGTGGTACGATCCGTCGTACGATATTCGGATCGTGTGTACGGGCCATTACTCACCACCGTGAAGGGAGGCTTTACTGTGGTGGTCAGTGACGTGCTCGCCCCCTCCTGGGAACTACATCTGTGCGGCAGGACGCTCTCTACATGTTTGAGAGTTCAAGAAGGTGTGAATTACTGGGCGTGCCACAATGCATACTGGGAAATGTAGTTCTTACATTAACGAGCGCAGCAAACCAGGAAGTGAATGAGAGAAGAGAAACTAGAACACCGGAGGTGATATAGATGAAGGAATTTAATAGGTATTTTTTTTTTCACAAGAAAGAAGAATTTAATAGGTATTTACTCGTTTTTTAACAGAATCATTACACTATTCTGTCTGTCTACCTTGCAGACATTAATTTTAGGGCAACATTTTTTTTTCCTTTAAGTATAGCCAGAGACCAATTTTTTAAGATTTAGATAGAGTGGCGGGGTTAGAACCTCTGTTGTGTTTTTATTACTGTCTAGCATTAGGGGCATTTACTCACTGTAAACACCAGGAAAAAAGTGAGTTGAACCAGAAGATAAATCTTCATAAGGGTCTAAAGGGGAATTCCCTCACATTGGTAAGATCTCCACTTCCTGTTGAGTTCTCGGGGCAGGAAGTCAAGGGAAATCTCTCTAACAAGACACAAATGGGGGGGGGGGGTGATGACAGTTTTAGCCCTCCCCTTCTCTGCCCAAAATGAAAAATGTTTTGCCTTTAGATATGCTTTAAAGTAGAAGTAAGCCTCCAATTGAATGACCTTTTAGTTTTCTAAAGTAGTGAACTAAATACTTGTTTCAAATGTTTTTTAAAGAGGTTGTAAAGGTTATTTTTTTTATTTTCTAAATAGGTTCCTTTAATCTAGTGCATTGTTGGTTCACTTACCCTTTCCTGCAATTTCCCTTCTAAATGTTTTTTGTCTTTGTTTTCTTTGTCTGAATTTCTCACTTCCAGTTTCTCCTCAGTAAGGTGTTCAGTAAGCTGTTCTAAATTACTTTCCACCACTTGGATGATGGTGGAAAGCTTACTGAGGAGAAATAGGAAGTGAGAAATTCAAAAAAAGAAAAAAAAAACATTTAGAAGGGAAATCGAAGGAAAGGGTAAGTGAGCCAACAATGCACTAGCTTAAAGGAACCGATTTAGAAAATTAAAAGACAAACCTTTACAACCCCCTTTAATCCCTTGTTGCATCCCATTGCTTTTGTTCTCCTGCAGCCTCTTTTGCAGTCACTTCCTGTCTACATGCACTCCAGTAACCGCTGCATTGCATTTCCCCTGGTGGGTTTCACGATGGTGACAACAGTGATCCATGACTGCATAGTGTTTGTTGAAATGCACTCTTTTTTTAAATCTCTATTAGAAGAGACGGTGCAGTAGCCCTACTAGAAGACAGAGCAGTTGTTGTCATCTTATCACAGGAAGTGCTTAAACAAGGACCACAGGGGATTATTTTAATAAAAGTTGCAAATTTAAAAAGTACATTAAAGGATATATGATTATACAGTGCCTTGAAAAAGTATTCATACCCCTTGACATTTTCGACGCGGAGTGTTCAATCCATCATCCGAAAATGGAAAGCGTATAACACGACTGCAAACCTACCAAGACATGGCCGTCCACCTAAACTGACAGGCCGGGCAAGGAGAGCATAAATCAGAGAAGCAGCCAAGAGGCCCATGGTAATTCTGGAGAAGCTGCAGAGATCCACAGCTCAGGTGGGAGAATCTGTCCACAGGACAACTATCGGGGCACTTTCACACTGAGCAGCAGCGGGTGTCGTTGGTAATTTTTAGTTGCGTTTTAGCGTCTCTTTTCGGCTGCCAGCAGGGGTGCTTTTAACTTTTAAAAGGGTTAATATCGCCCGCAAAGCACCGCTGCAGCCCTCAGGCTTTTACACTGGAGTGAGCGGAGAGTCGCTTTGCAGGGACTATAGCGCCTGTAAAACGCCTCAGTGTGAAAGTACCCTTAGGCTGGGTGAACACCTATGCGAATTGGATGTGGCTTAGAGCATCCAGTTCGCATACCATTTTAAAATATATTAGTTTGAATGCATCTGGTTCACATATGTGCATTGCATTTGCACTGCGCATTGCCCAAAAAAGTGTGCGTTTTCAGGCAGTGCGTGCGGATTTGAAAGCACAAATTCTTCTATGGGGACGCATCTGATTTGTAAATGTGTTCCATTGTGAACAGGCATTCTCTGCCCCTCCTCATTACACCTTCCGCTCTCCCTGTTTAGCTGATCCTTGCCTACAACGGAGATGAACCACTAAACAGCTGTTTTTTCTCTTCCCAGAGAAAACAGCTGGAGTTCGCACCGCATCGCACCGCACCGCACATGTGTGAATGCAGCCTGAGTAATGCACTCTACAAATCACACCATCCCCACCGTGAAACATGGTGGTGGCAGTATTATGTTTTCACTGCGCAGGATTCACTGCTTTTCCCACATCGCATACATGTGAACCAGGGCTGAAAGTGAAAGTATAAGCAAATGCAACATTTTGGGTTGTTCCCAGAAAAGTAACAGAGAATATGTGCTTTTCAGCCATACATATACATTTTTGTATGTAAAATTAAGGATTAGGATAGACAGATAAAAGGGAAAGAAAGGAGAACAAAGAGTGGTACATACTAAAATGTACCATAAGGGGTTTTAATACTTCACAAATGTAATGCCACGTACACACGGTCGTTTTTTGTGATGAAAAACAAACAACATTAAAAGTCATTTAAAATGATCGTGTGTGGGCAAAACGTTGTTTTATGTCTTCTAAAAAACGACAAAAAAAAATTCGAACCTGCTTGATTTTTTTGTGTCGTTTTTCAAAATGTCGTTTTTTGTGTCATAGGAAATGATCAGCTGTGGACAAAACAACGTTTTTAAACCCGCGCATGCTCAGAAGCAAGTTATGAGACGGGAGCTTCAATGGAACAGAGTGCCGTCGAACGTGGTGTACGTAACCGCGCTTTGCTAGAGCATTTTCAGAAAACGATGGTGTGTAGGCAACGTCGTTTTTTAAAATGAAGTTTGAAAAACGTTGTTTTGTTTCGTGAGATAAAACAACGTCTTTTTTCATCACAAAAAGTGATCGCATGTATGCGGCATAAGGGTTAGGGGGCACAAAATACTTGTTTTGCCTTGGGTGCTGACAGTCCACGCTTCGAAAGTTTTTACTGTTGGGGGTCCCCGCAACGTGGAAAATTTTATCAAGGGGTCACCGCATTTGGAGGGTTGAGAACCACTGACTTTGCTGTAGACCTGAGGGGGACATGCAAGTGTAGCGCCCCTTGCGTTTAGCGCGGCTATTGCGCTTTAAAAAGAATAGTTGATTGGGAGAGTTACTTTGCTTTCAATTGCAATTGTTGAGTTACTGGCCTGTCTTACTCTGGGAGGGTCCACTGGCTCGGACTGCATTCTGGGGATGTAAGTTCATCCTTGGCCGGCAGTGGGAGCTAGAGGGATTCCCGGCAGATTGGGTCTTCCCCAGCATCCAATGGGAGAGTTTTCTTCTCGCTGGGCATGCTGAGGAGAGGTATATCTGGAAGGGAGGTCAGGTGTTCTGGGTCCTTTTGGCGTTCCCTGCGGGGGGTCCCGGAGTCGGGGTGCGGCATCCACCTTTAGGGTGTGCGCACCCAGGAACCCTGTCGGTGTGGCCCTTCCGACCAATGTCCTGGTCTTGCTGAGTCTCGGTCGGAGACGAATCTGAGAGGGACCCCAGTGGATGGCTGGGTTCCTGAACGTCGCCGGGAAGATCCGGCAATAGAGCCATAGACAGGTACTCTTCGCTGTCGCATGGTGCCGGACGCACGGGAAATAGCTGGGAGGATTTGCTCTGTTCGGGTGTCGGCAAATTATTCAGATAACATTGGCCTGTGGCAGAGGCCTAGAGCCGGGTCAGAGAAAGAAAAGACCCGTTTCTCCTAGCCTGCGATGTGACTGTGACGCGTGTTAATTGGCGCTGTCTGCTGCTGAGTTGCGCTGTGTGCTTATCCAGGCCTGACATCAAAGAATCTCTATCTCTTATTCATCAACCTGTCCTCCTTCATAGAGTTGATGTTTGGCTATGTTGGCCTGGAATTAAAGCATAAGAAAATCTTTATTGCCTGTCTGGACATTTAAAGCGGAGCTCCACCCAGGATAACAACATTTTACAATGTTGTTTGAAAAAAAATAAAAAATAAAACCTGAAAAAAAAAAATACTCATCCGAAATAGCTGTTGCTATGCGGAAGTCCGTAATCTGCCTCTTCCTGAACCGCGGTGTGTTTTCTTCTTGTTCTTCTCCTTGTGAATGGGGCGCGCTGCTTCCTGGGAACTGTGTGTGTTCTCAGAGAGCAGCGCGCCCATTCACAAGCCAGCGTGAGACTCACGCAGGCGCACTAGGAAATGGGCAGTGAAGCCGTACGGCTTCACTGCCTGTTTCCCATAGTGTGAATGGCGGCGCGGGACCCGGAGCGATCGTGGGACCGGCATCGGGGGGGGGGGCCGTCAGCGCGGGCGCCTAGGACAGGTAAGTGTCCTTATTTAAAGTCAGCAGCTACACTGTTAGTAGCTGCTGACTTTAAAAAAAAAAATTCCCGCGGCTGAAGCTCCGCTTTAAGTTATTGAAAAGTGTTCTGGTGCATCCCTAGACTAAGCAAGGGTGACTTCAACATGCCGGTCCCATCATCAATCCAGCGGCTCCTTCGGGGGTGAGCGCTACACAAGAAAAATAAAAAGAGCTTCAGAGCTTCCCCTCAGATCTACAGCAATCAACATTGATTGCACTTTCAAGTGTAATTGTATGTGCACTTTTAGTGCAAAGTGGATTTTCCTTTAGTAAATAACCCCCTTAGTATTAGGCTGAATGCGACTGCGTTAATTTGTTGTATGTTGCCTTTTCCTGTATGTTAGTTGTATGTTTTCTTGGACTGTTTCTACGTATGCATTGTGGTCATCTTCCTTGTTCCTTAAATGTACATTTCGGGCCAGATTCAGTAGATACGCCGTCGTAACTCAGAATCTGAGCCGTCATATCTTTAAGCGTATTCTCAAAATGAGATACGCTTAAATCTTGCTAAGATACGACCAGCGTAAGTCTCCTATGCCGTCGTATCTTATTTGCATATTTACGCTGGCCGCTAGGTGGTGCTTCCGCCGATTTACGTGCCGAATATGTAAATTAGCTAGATACGCCGATTCACGAACGTACGCCTGGCCGTGTCAGTACAGATACACCGTTTACTTAATGCGTTTTCTGGAGTAAAGATATTCCAACAAAAAGATGGCGCAGCCAATGTTAAGTATGGATGTCGGGACCGCGTTGATTTTTTCAAATTTTACGCCGTTTGCGTAATTCGTCCGTAAATGGGGCTGGACGTAAATTACGTTCACGTCGTTTTCAATGACTCTTTGCGACGTCATTTGGAGCATGCGCACTGGGATACGTTCACGGCCGACGCATGTGCAGTTTAAAAAAAACGTAATTTACACTTATTTTAAATAACACACGCCCACATCAAACACATTTGAATTTGGCGGGCTTACGCCGGCCCATTTACGCTATGCCGCCGTAAATTAGCTTTGTGAATAGAGAACTTGCCTCTCTAATTTACGGCGGCGTAGGGTATCTGAGATACGCTACGCCCGTATAAGATTACGCCGATTTACCTGAATCTGGCCCTTCATTTCTGTTTCGATGACCTTTTACGCCTTTGTAAAGTGAGAACAGTCAATAAACCTTTTGTTAAAGAAAAATATATATATAAAAAAAATGAAGTAGTATTATTTAGATAGGTACATTACCCATATCAGTGATCATTAAAGCGGAGCTCCACAGGGCAGCTACTGTATTTGTTGCTGCTGGATCTCCTCTACCAGACTTTTTCTGCTCATCAGCTATCCTTATTGTTAAGCCCCATACGGTTTTCTCTTCAGGTTTACCAAAACCATCTAATATAAGGTCAAACCTCAAGAGTTTCAATTTGTATGCAATCAGGCAGACCCTTGCACTACATGGTTTTGGTAAACCTGATGAGAAAACCGTCAGGAAAACTGATAGTGTGTATGGGGCTTAAGTGTATTTTATGTGTGGCTCAAGACAATTCTTGTTCCTGCAATGTGGCCTAGGAAGGTCAAAAGGTTGGACACCCCTGCTTTAGACTGGGTTCACACTTATGCGAATTGGATGCAATAGACAGGAGACTGTCCATTGAAAGCCGGATCACACTGCTCCCGGGGGGCCGCGGTCCACACTGAAAAAGGGTCCTGTCCATCTTTTGGCTCAGTCTTGGGTCCAAATTCAGGCAAATGTTTGGACCTGATTTGCACCTGAAATGGAGAGTAGGGGCGCACTGGGCCCCACGACCGCAGCTATTTTGAACCCGGCCTTAGAGTATCTATGACACGCTTCATGAGTTCTGATCGTCCCCCTGCTTCACCTACCCAATCGGCATGCATCCACCTCCTGGCTGGTTTTACATACTTTCTCCATTCATTTAAATTTTGCTGATCTTACAAGTTACACACCCTTCCCTTGGAAAAATTTATTTGAGACTCTTTAGCTTTCCATTTTGTGGTTTTTATTCAGTACTTAAAGTGATCCTGTCATCATATAGAAAAAAAATAGAATCAAGGTTTCCTGTAAATGAGGAACGTTTTATACTTGCCTTTCCGATGTGCTGTGTTGTTTATATCGTCACTTTTTTTTTTTTTTTGCTGTCTGTGCATCCTTTGCTATATTTACCAGTGCATGCAGGTAAAAGTGTCCCACTTTCAGCCATTGGTGCTGATGGGTTTCAGATTATGTCTCAAACACTTTCCTGTGTGCAGCGAGACGCTCGGCATGTGTGGAGACACGTTCTGCCCCCACCAGCTGGCCAGACTAGCTGCCAAGACTTCATGTTGCTCATTAATTTCAGCCAGACCAGCTTGTGCAGCAGCTCAGTGTGGTCTGTTCTGATATTTTGGAAGCAGCCACCTGATTTGGGAAAAATTGCTTTGTGTATTCTTTTTGCGAGAGGACACTTCTGTTTTTTATTTTTTTTACAAATTTTAACAATTCTACACAAGAATACACAGATCAATCATAGCATTATGACCACCCAGCTAATCTTAAATAGGTCCCCCTTTTTGACACCAAAACAGCCCTAACACATCGACGCATGGACCCCACTAGACAAAGCGTCGCACTGCTTCATTTGGTTTGTCTTTTTTGCATAGTGCATTCTGGTGCCATCTCTTCCCCAGGTAAGCAGCAAACACACGCAACCGACCATCCATATGATATGATATGAAAGGAAATCTGATTCATCAGACCCGGCTACCTTCTTCTATTGCTCTATAGTCCAATTCTGATGCTCAGGTGCCCATTATAGGTGCTTGTGGCTGTGAACACGAATCGGCGTGGGCACCCTGACTGGTATGCGGATACTCAGCCCCATATGCAACAAACTGCGATGCATTGTGTGTTCTGACATCGTTCTATCGAAACAAGCATTAACTTTTTCAGCATTTAGGTCGGACTACATAAGCCAGCCTTCGCTCCCCATATACATCAGTAAACTTTGACCCTGTCGCTGGTTTACTGCTTTGCCTTCCCTAGACCACGTTTGGTGGGTACTCACCACTGCAGACCGGAAAAATGTAAACCTTAAAATGAACTTTTCTTAGGTTCCTTTCACACAAGCTTGTCTGCTCGTTGGACTCTGCTTGCTCGGCAAGGATAGATCCGCTGATCCCTGCTAAGCAGACGGATGACAGTTCTGTGCAGAAACAGACCTGTCAGAGCCCCGCTCTCTATATGGGGAGATCGAATGATAACAGCGGGTGTCAGCGGACATGTCACTTCTGACATCTGCTGCTCCATAGGAGTGAATGGAGGGTCTGATCAGGCCCGCCTGAAAAAAAAACTGACAGGCAGACCTGATCAGAAAGCCTGTGTGAAAGGGGCCTTATTTGTTCCCTTTTGGTCTGTTACGCATATGAACACTTAGGCGGCGTACCCACGACCAGTTTTCTCGGCAGAATCCAGCAAGAAACTCGATGGGAGACGTATTCTGCCGAGAAAACCGGTCGTGTGTACACTTTTCGCCGAACAACCCGTCAGGAAACTCTTCGAGCCAAAAAGAGAGCATGTTCTCTATTTCCTCGTTGGGCAATGGGAAAATTTGGCTCGACAAGTTTTTTAACTGCCGAAATAGGAACTCGACAGGGAAAACAATGTGTTTCGCCCGACGAGTTTCTCGGTCATGTGTACGCCGCCTTATAGTGTTAGGCCGAATGCAACTGCGTTAATATGTTGTATGTTGGCTTTTCCTTTATGTTGTTTGTATAATATTTTCTTGGACTTGTGGACTGAAAGAAGCTCAAAAAGTTTAAAGAAGCTCAAAAACACACAGAAAATAGGACTGATAAGCTAAGGGGAGAGTTTATGGGGGGGGGGAAACAAAACGCTTATGCTCAAAAAAGCAATCTTGATAATAAAAAAAAAAATGGCATTGCGGGCATGTTGGTCCAATCCTCCAGAGAACACACCTTCATGCTGTTAAAAGAGAAGATTGGGATTTTTTTTTTTTATTTGTGAATTATACTTGCCCAGTATGAGGTTCGATACTACAAGGTTGAGCAATCAAACACTGCTGATCGCTTGGTTATTTTTTGTGGGAGGGGGGTTGGTGTGTGTGTGTGTGTTTTTTTTTCCTTTTTTTACAATTTTACCTTTTAAATATTTATTACACATTTTATTTATTTTTTATTATCATCTTATTATTATTTATTTTTTTCTTAGCCCTGTTGGGTGTGGGGCTTTGGTGAGATATTGGGGGTCATGACATCTCCCCTTTGAGACAAAGAAAGGGAGTGAGGACACAGATTCCCTAGTCCCTTTCTCTGCAGCCTCAGCTGCACTGAAGATGAATGGACAGGAGACATTATAAACACAGATTATAATGCTCAGTTATCTTAATGCACAGTCATTGATCACTGACTGAGTATTCAGAAAAGGAAGGAGCCGGTAAATGACAGATTTACCGGCTCCTTCCTCCGCTGTCTATTCTGATAGACCTGGGACAGGGGGGACCGGAGGAGCAGGGAGGACATGGCGGGGGACCAGAGGAGCATGAAGGAGGACACAGGGGACAGACAGCTCACTGGAACACTGGACTGCGGAGGGGATGGAAGCAAGTGGCCAGCTCAGGCTCTTGCCTGAGCCGGGTGCCAGTCCAGGAATGTGGGTGGATCCTGACCATATGGTTGCGATCTTCGCCGAGCCTGGACCGGCTCTTTGACATCAGTCCACAGCAGGCTGTTGGCTATAAATGGGTCACAGGAGTGCAAAACGAACTGCACTCATGGGATCCACAATAAAAGTACAGCCAAACAAGCTTTGGCTGTACTTCTTCTTTAAATTTATACCCCATTCAGACCCTTGAAGTGCATTACCACCATTGTTAAAATGCTTTGTGCTAAGGCAGTTTCTTAATTTTGAATGGGCTGCCAATACGTTTCTGTGCCCCTTAAATCAGAACTGACCTTTTTATTGGCATCCCAGCACATTACAATGCATGGTAGTACTTTACAATGAATCGTTTTTTTCCACCCAAAGTGAAAGGGCCAAAGTGCACCAACAACCCCCAAGTTATGAGCTGCTTTAGATTGCTGGCCCAAGGCTGCCACCTCTTCTGCTGAACCCTTGGTCCAGCCATGCTATGATGCAATGCATTGCAGTAGCGCAAAGGTATGAAGTTACCCTAAAAATGTATAGCTGTGAGGATTTTTATTTGATTTATTGATCCTAGGTGTTTACAAATGGGCTCACATAACCCCATATTATATAAGCTGGCAGACAAGTGTTGTCCTGAAATCGGGTGAAAAACTCTCTGAATGTTCACATTTGAGTATACACCAGTGCTATGTAAACCAGAGACGTGTATCGCTCAGACATCAGCATTGCTCTGAGAAGAGATGGTTTTTACTGTTGTAAAAACCTCCAGATTTGGCTTTCAGAATGCAGTGATGTAGCGGAGGGTACAGGATTGGCGTCACAGGCGGAAATGGAAGCAGTGAGTAATACTGCTATGAAGACATAAATGGTGAGAGGAGGAGGGGTGAGCACATTACTGAGGGGGACAGCTGATAATGCCTATGGCAGCTGTTACACTGTTCAAGATTTTAACCCAAAAGGAATTTCTGTGCAACGTCATGTCGTGAACAAAAGTTTTTTTTTTCTTTTATACATACAGTATATTTACCTGTAAAATCAGTTCTATTTAATTTTTTTACAGAAGGGTACACAGTAAAAATGTACTCATTACAATACAAAACCAAACAGAGCAGGTCAATGTGTTATTTAAACTTTGCACCCTGAGTTAAAAATGCCACGCCCACAAATCGCAGCCACAGCATGTGTACAGCCCGGTCTATCTGTATGTTTACAATTTGAGTAGTCAGCCAAAGGGCAATAAAACCACGGCTCAGCCTCCTGCCTGCAAGAGCCCAAAGACTGCATTCACAACCGGGCATTTTGAATCACGGGCAGATTTGCCGCAATTTCAAAACGCCCAGGTGTGAATAACAAACCACACAATGTGCATTTCATCTGCCATTCATTTGAATGGCACATAAAAACGCGGTGCGGATCTGCCGCGATTGTCGCATGATCAATCGCCTTGTAAACCGCATCGCTTGAAGCATGTCGCCTAAAAGAAGCTTCTAAACTTATTTTGAGCGACAAGCTTCACGCAATGCAGTTTACTGCAATTGCAGCACGATTTATCGCAGGACAATCGTGGCAGAACCACACTTCGTTATTGGGTGTCATTCAAATGAATGGCATCTGAAATGTGTGTTGTGAAATTTGTTATTCAGACCTGGGCATTTTGAAATCCTGGGCAGAATTGTGGCAAATCTGCCAGCGATTCAAAATGCCCAGGTGTGAATGCAGCCAAAGTGGTAGATATTATACCTCTCCTTTTGCAGGCGGCATCATTCTGAGGTTTTTTTTTGGGGTAGGGGTGGCAGTATTATTTTAAAGAGACTGTGTTGTGTAAGGCCACCTCCTGATCACCTAATACTTGCCTCACCAGCACTACTTTACTGCTCCTTCCTTTGCTGCAGCTGCCCCCAAAATACCCAGTGTTGGCGCTCAGGAGGAACAGTAATATCGCCCTTCCCAGTGTGACAGCATGCAGGCACAGTGCCAGGGAAGCGCGAATGAGGGCACTCCCAGCACAATATAGTGTTACGACCTGTGTGCATATATGTGGCAGCACTACATAAAGCCCACCGCTGTGCTGCCAGATATATGCATACGCCAAGTGGGAAGGGGTTAATCGTGAGCCTAGACTATGAATGGTCTCCGGTAAGTGGAGAGGATGGAATATCATGCATTAGTGTGAAAGGCTGAGGGAACAAATGACTTGCAAATTGCTGTAATAAATGATTAGGAAATATAATACACCTCCCTGGAGAGCTATGTTTTCGGGGATCTCTTAAAGAATTCAGTATTAATGCTAATCCATTGAATAGTGTTCTGTGTATAGGGAGAGTTGCACAACTCCCCTTTTTGTGTTCAGTCCTGTGAATGTAATTCTAATGGTAGGGGCTTAGACACCAAACAGCCAAAGGAGGAGTACTTGGTTCTCATGTCTGCATGAGCGAGGCAATGAGCCAGGTGACCTCATACATACACACACGTGCTGTCCTCTCTTCGATATGCCAAAGTGAACTCCAGCAAATCTGTTTGGTTGGTTTGTTTTAGGCCTCGTACACACGATCAAATCTGTCTGCTGGACCGTTTCAGCAGACAGATTCGATCGTGTGTACGGGCTAACAGACGGATTTGGCCACCCGACAGATTTCAAAGCATGCTTTGAAATCTGTTGGCTGGGAACCCGTCCGCCCGACATGTCTGCTGGTTAGTACGCTAACCAGCAGACATGTCTTCTCGCACACGCGCCGAATGGTTTTTACGCATTCGCGGAAGTGTTTTACTTCCTGGTGTGGTGACGTGGCGGCTTCAACGTCACCGCCATGTCACCGACACTTCAGCGCGCTGTCTACTGGCGGGGATTTTGGTTTGCTCGTGTGTACACGCGAGCAAACCAAAATCCCAGCAGACAGATCTGTTCAAATCTGTCGGACAGACAGATTTGAACAAATCTGTCTGCTCATGTGTACGAGGCCTTAGACAGAGTGGGTAAAGGTGAAGCCCTATATTAGGCTGGGTTCACACTATTTGAATTGGATGTGGGTTTCCCCACATCCAATTCGCACAGCCGGAGGTTGTATGGAGCTGGGTTCACACATCCCCCGCAGCAGCTCCGGGTGCAAATTGCACAGGAGCCCTCTGCATCTTTTAGTTGGTTTCAGGTCCGAATTCAACCCAAAATTTGGGGGTGAAATTGGACCTGAAACCGTGAATGGAGAGCATCGGACTCTTGGCTGTGAGCCGCAGCGTGCTGTGGTGTGAACTCAGCCTCAATGTTTTATTACCATCAGTATTCCTTTTTGGGAGATTTTCCCTCTGTCAGAACAGATACAGTGAAGGAAAAAAGTATTTGATCCCCTGCAGATTTTTGTTTGCCCACTGACAGTAGGTTTATTTTAACTGTGAGAGACAAAATAACAACAAAAATATCCAGACAAACGCATTGCAAAAAAGTTATAAATTGACTTGCATTTTAATAAGTGAAATAAGTTTTTGATCTTCTATCAATCAGCAAGATTTTTGGCTCCCAGGTGACTTCTATACAGGAAATGAGCTGAGATTAGGAGCACTCTCCTAAAGGGAGTGCTCCTAATCTCAGCTTGTTACCTGTATAAAAGACACCTGTCCACAGAAGCAATCAATCATATTTGTATTTTTTTTTTCTTCTGTCTCTTAGGCCTCGTACACACGATCAAATCTGTCTGCTGGAAACGGTCTGCTAGACCGTCCCAGCAAACAGATTCGACCGTGTGTACGGGCGAGCCGACGGATTTGGCCAGCCGACAGATTTCAAAGCATGCTTTGAAATCTGTTGGCTGGAAACCCGTCCGCCCGACATGTCTGCTGGTTAGTATGCTAACCAGCAGACATGTCTTCTCGCACACGCGCCGAATGGTTTCGACGTATGCGCGGAAGTGTTTTACTTCCTGGTGCGGTGACGTGGCGGCGTCAACGGCACCGACACGTCAGCGCGCTGTCTACTGGCAGGGATTTTGGTTTGCTCGTGTGTACACGCGAGCAAACCAAAATCCCAGCAGACAGATCTGTTCAAATCGGTCGGTCTGACCGATTTGAACAGATAGATTGCCTCGTGTGTACGAGGCCTTACTGTTAATAAACCTGCCATTAAAATTATAGACTGATCATTTCTTTGTCAGTGGGCAAACATACAAAATCAGCAGGGGATCGAATACTTTTTTTCCCTCCCTGTAGGAACAGAAAATCTCTCAAGTGGGGAAGCAAACAAAATACATTTTTAGTAGATAAGGGAAGAATGCCTCTATTGTCTTTATTATAAGAAGGTTCCCAAGCAAACAAAGGTAAATCACAAAACTGTTAAGCCCTGTACACACGGGGCGGATGTCGGAGACATTGTTTTGTTCAATAAAGACCAGCCGAAATTCGGCCCATGTGTATGTGAGAGATGACAGGCATGTTCTTGTCAGGGACCCGTCCCCCTGTTAGAACACAACAGCTTAGCTGGGCAGATTGCTGTGCTAACATTGGATCGTTAGTACAGCGATTTTCGCCCGGAGCAGTCAGTTTATTTTTGCTGAGACATTGCATTCTGACAGAGGGGACTAAAAATCCACTGATCTGCAGCTGCAGCCGCTGATCAACAAAAGTTTTCCAATATTCTCGTTCGACATAAAATTATCTAAGGCCTCATACACACTACCGAGAATTTAGTCGTAAATAAAACGTTGTTTTCCTCGACGAGTTTCTTGTCAGGCTTGTCGAGAATCTTGTCAAGCTTTCTTTGCGTACACACTGTCAAGACAAAATCTCATCGTTCTCAAACGCGGTAACGTACAACACGTACAACGGCACTATAAAGGGGAAGTTTGATTCCACTGGCACCACCTTTGGGGCTGCTTTTACTAATCTCATGTTACTGCGTGTTAAGTAAAAGTTTGATGAGAGACTATTTGCGCTTTTCAGTCTGTTACAGCGTGACGAATGTGCCATCTCCATTACGAACGCTACATTTACCAAAGGTGCGCTCCCGTCTCATACTTTATTCTGAGCATGCGCGCGTTTCTTAGCATACACACGAACGTGTTTCTCGTCGTAAACCAGCTCGACGAGAAACACGACAAGGAAATTAAGACTCCCGACGAGAAAAAAGAGAACATGTTCTCTTTTTTTAGATCCACAACAGTTTTCTCGATGAAAAACATACACACGACTGTTTTCCTCTGCAAAAAAGCTCTGCCAGCATTTTTCTTGATGGATTTCTCGAGGAAAACGGTTGTGTGTACGAGGCCCTAACAGTTGACTTCTTGCGAGCAGAGAAGGCCGTGTATGGATTCAAATGTGGACGATCCCTTATGAACTGGCTAAATTTCCATCCATCTGTGGCCAGCTTTAGATTCTGCCCCTCAAAATCATTACCAATTGTGTTTTATCATAGAGTAAATATTTGGTAGTGGCACTAAATGGATCAGTTCCAAATCTTAACATACCCAACAGCTAACATAATGACAATCTTTGTCTATTGTATGCAATATCTGTTTGTTTTACTGGGATCAATAATTGGATATAAATGAGGTTGAAGATTTGGTATACAGTATGTGAAGCCTCAGTCTTTGCATCTAGTGAAAGATTTTCTCTCTTTCTCTCTCTCTCTTTCTCTCCCTCTCCAGTGTTATGTGACTTCTTATGCTGCGTACACACGATTTTTCCGATGAAATTCTGCTCAAGCTGGTTTTTTATACACACGGCCACACCAAATTCCCCCCGTCAAGACCGTGGTGCTGTAAGACAAGCCGAGATCAATGAAGTTCAATAGGCAGTCCGGCTCTTCTGCTTGATTCTGAGCGTGTGTTTTTTTGAGTGTCGGAATTCCATACAGACGAACGTTTTTTCTGCTAGGTTTTTGTTCCGTCTGGAAAATAGAGAACCTGCTCTCAAACTTTTGCTGGCAGAAATTTCGACAGTCCAAAAGCTGACATCTGACTTTTTCCAATGGGAAACCGATCGTTTGTATGCGGCATAAGTGTTACAAGGTCTCAGGTGTGAATGGGGCGGGTGTGTTAAATTTGTTGTTGTTGCTCTCATACTGGTCACTGGAAGTTCAACATGGCACCTCATGGCAAAGAGGATCTGAATAAAACAATTGTTGCTCTACATAAAGATGAGCTAGGCTATAAGAAGACTGCCAAGACCCTGAAACTGAGTTGCAGCACGGTTGCCAAAACCATACAGCGGTTTAACAGGACAGGTTCCACTCAGAACAGGCCTCGCCATGGTCGACCAAAGAAGTTGAGTGCACGTGCCCAGCATCAAATCCAGAGGTTGTCTTTTGGAAATAGACGTATGGGTGCTGCCAGCATTGCTGCAGAGGTTAAAGCAATGGGGGGGTCAGCCTGTTAGTGCTCAGACCATACGCTGCACACTGCATCAAATTGGTCTGCTTGGCTGTTGTCCTCTTCTAAAGATGATGCACAAGAAAGCCTGCAAACAGTTTGCTGAAGACAAGCAGACTAAGGACATGGATTACTGGAACCATGTCCTGTGGTATGATGAGACCAAGATAAACTTATTTGGTTCAGATGGTGTCAAGCGTGTGTGGTAGCAACCAGGTTAGGCGTACGAAGACAGGTGTGTCTTGCATGCACGCTTGCATGGTGGTGGGAGTGCCATGGTCTGGGGCTGCATGAGTGCTGCCGCCACTGGGGAGCTACAGTTCATTGAGGGAACAATGCGCTATTGTATTCTGACAGCGGGAGGTTTCTCCACTGCCAGAATACGATGATTACTGCTGCCAGCTATAGCCAGCGACAGTAATGAAATAAAAAAAACTTGAAAGGCAGGTTGTGCAGAAGAAGATGGATTGATAGATTGGCTAGTTTTAGTTGGTGGTGACCATCCTTCATACAGCCTGATTATATATGGATCAATTTTTTTCTGCCAGAAGTTTGTGTCATTTTCATGTGACTAATAGACATCTGGAATACCCTTTGAGATATTCTCTCTTTTTTATTTTTATTGGCAGATATATAGAAAACATATTGGTACAACAACCAGATGCATGAGAAGTACACATTTGCAATTGTATATATTTCAGTGTCCAGTCTCCATAAAGAACAGTTACATATAAGTACAGAGTACGTTGGTTTCATTTTAACGTTCCCAGCACAAAAGTTTGTTCTCCAATTCTCACACATTGTAAGTATAGAAAATAGATTACTCAGAAATTTAGAAGAAATAGCGAGTGGAGGAGCACCAAGTGTTCCACACCTTGTCGTATTTGCTGGGACAACCCCTATGCTCAAAAAAGGTTTGTTTTTTTCATAAGGCAGTATCTGATTCACCATCTGGATTCATTGACGAGTAGATGGGGGAGCAGATTGGTTCCACTTAAGTGCGATATCCTTGCACACTAAAAATAGTGGGCCAGATTCAGAGAGCCATTACACCGGGGTTTCAGGAGATGCGTGGCGTAAGTCTAAATCTGCGCATGCGTATCGATGCGCCGCATCCCCAAAACGATATACGCATGAAATCTAATTTTTTTCGACCGGCGTAATTTCGATAGACCGGTGCATCAGTGCAAGCAAAACTGCGCTAGACACACCATTGATTTGCTAGTCAAATATGCAAATGAAGGAGTTACAGGGATCCACAAAAGTAAGTTGGTGCAGCGCAGGCTACGCGCTGTGCGCAACAGCTGCACGTCCTGTCTAAAATTAGTCCATATAAAAGGTGGTATAAAATTAGACAATCCGTCTACATGTCAGCTAAAGCAACACTGTTAGGGACGAACTGAGCAGTCACACGTGCAGGACAACAAACTGTATGCCAACATGCCAGGGGCATCCATGCTCATAGCTATACTACTGACTTTAGATGAGCAAAGAAGGAGGAGGGCACGGGAGAGGATTTTTTTTTTTTTTTTTTCCAAAAACGTTTTATTTGCTTTTATAAACATTACAAAAAAAATATACATACATATATACATCAATACATAACATACATACAAATTACAAACACGGTCTCAATATCTTTCAATAGCCCTTTAAAACCTTGATGGATATAATAATCTAATCTGATACAATATTCTTATCTGATACAAGCCCCTCACTCTTCACTTGATATATCACACACGCATAGACATCTTTGGCATGAGTGATTCTGAGGTGTCTCGCATCTTCAGATTCACCCCTCATGCCATCATGGAATTAACCACAACCCTGCAGGAGGACATCACCAGCCCAACACATGACACCACCCATGACACCCATGACAGCTACATATTCAATCCTAGCCCCATCCCCACAGATTTCGAACAGAACATGTATGGGGACAGCTGGCTGGTTGGTGAGTGACATGGGTGACAGGCATGACTGTCCCCCCCCCCCATGATGCTGAAATCACAAGGGGCACATGCACTACTAACATCCTCCTGTCTTATCCCTTCAGGGTGACTCTGCATATGTACTGGGACCCCATCTCATGACTCCTATCCGGAACCCCCCATGGTACCCGGTTGTATTCCCCAAACTTTGTATGCCAGATTATCGGTGCATGTTGCATGCTGCACAACTTCGCAGTGAGAAAGGGCCTGGAGATTGATATACGTGATGACCTGACCCCCGAACCAGACAATCCCCCCCTAACCCGATGGTCCCCCGTCTTCTGAGGGAAGAGCAGCCAGGAGACAGCTCGCATTAGGCATCTTTGCACACACATTAATCATGGCACAATGAGAATGCATGCATGCACACCACTGTGGTCCCTAGCACAGACACATCACATCCTCATCAAATTGGATTAGCACAAGCCCACCATACAGGACTTGTGAGCAGCAACGCCACGCCACGGCTCCAATTATGTCACTGCACATTCATACACCATTCACACGGACCTGGGGATCACTTCTCCCTGGTCCTGGGGAACCCTTCTCCACCACAAATGAGGGTGACACCCCTTTTCCGACAGGAATGTCACCCCCACATTCCAAAATCATTCACAAACAGAACCAAAAAAAAAAAAAATTTTAAAAAATGCCCAGCAAAAAATAAAAATGCCCAGCAAAAATATAATTTAAAAAAAAAACACAACAAAGAAAACACAGATAAGACAAAAATCACTCTACAAAACACTATCCAAAACAGTCACCAAATATCACAAGGCACAGGGGCCGAATGTTATACAATATATTTTTCACCCTTTTGCAGTATACATCAATAACAGGACATAGCCACATAATGTGAATAAAGTCTGCACGTTGGTTGGTACATCTAGTACATGCCGGTGTTGGGAATACAATGCATCGCATGCAACCTTAACAGGGTCATTTAAGACTGATGTCCATGTATAGTTGAAAAAGCTTGTTATTAATAACCGGTGAAGCGGTTAAATGAGAGATATGCGCTTCCTCCCAGTCCTCATCTGACAGATCGGGTATAATGGTATGCCATTTATTGCAAACCTCCAGAGGATTTGTGTTAAGTGAGGTAGCCAATAAATGGGAGTAAACGGTAGAAATTAAAGCCTTGGGGCACTATGACCTCAACACCCCAACCAATGGATAGTCAGAGAACTTAGTGCTAGTAACTCCGAATTGAGCTTTTAAAGCATGGCGCAACTGGAGATACCTATAAGAAGCCATATGAGGGAGTTCATATTTTCTCTGTAATTCCATGAAGGAAGCCATAACATTCCCTGTGTATATGTCTTGTAGTGCAACAAGTCCCCAATGTTCCCAAAAGGAATGATCTGCGTTAAGGATACGAGGAAACATAGGGTTGTGCCAGAGGGGTAAATCTAGATTTGTATCATAAAATTTGTCCATCTGTTTAGCCTCCCTTCACACCATTTGTGCCAGAGTCAGGATATGTATGCGTTTGCTTCCCAAAGCTGGCAATGGAGCCTCTAAAGCTATCGGCAAGTGTTTTTAAGTTTTAACACCCAGGCCAGAAGTGATTTCATCACCTCTGGAGCGACAGGTGACAACCAGTTAATCAAATGGCATTGCCCTGACAGATAATAGTAGTACATATTGGGAAGCGCAATGCCAGCTTCCGCTTTAGGCCACTGTAGAACAGAGTTTCAGTTTCTGTCTATTGTTTGCCCAGATGAATGTTGTAAATAGCTTATCTAAAAAACTATTAAGGCACCACAGTGGCTATATGAGAGGTCACATACAAGCATTTTGGAAGAAGAATCATCTATATCGGATTAAATCTGCCTGCCACTGACAGAGGTAGCCTGACCCAAACGCCAAGTTTAGGTTTAATCATCTGGAGTAAGGGGCCTAGATTAATACTCAAAGCCTCCGTTTGTGATAAGGTAATGAGCACTCCTAAATATTTAAAAAAGAACACTACTTTAAGAGGGCATACCGCTACATCTCAGGAATATGTTTGAGGATGAAGAGGCATTAGAGCTGACTTCTGCCAATTGGTTTTAAGGCCAGAATAAGCCCCATGGTCATCTAAAATCGACATGACCGCCCTTAATGATGCAGGTGCATCCTGCAAGTATAGAATAAGGTCACCTGCATATAGACCTATCACCCAGTTTAATACCTGTAATGAGGGCAGACTGTCGGAAATTGAAGCTGACAGCAGACCATTAACCAATAATTGGGACGTGGGGTTTGCATAAATAATTTTGAAATGTTTTAATTTATCTCCAAATCCAAATGACTGTAATGCAACCTGCAAGAATGGCCACTCTATTGATCCATAGACTTTAGCCATGTCCAGTGAAGCCAAATCACTAGACTTGGGTAAGTATTTTCTAAGTTGTCCAATTAGTGGTGTCCTTTGAATATTTATAGACATGGACTTCCCTGGCATAAAGCCAGTTTGGTCTGGGTGAATAATGCTGAGAATTACAGAATTAAGACGTTTGGCCAGAATTTTCACAAGAATCTTCTAGTCTATACTGAGTAGAGAAATTGGATGATAGGAGGCACAGTCAGTGGGGTCCTTATCGGGTTTGACTATAAGTACTACTGTAGAAGAATACATAGATGGCGAAATCTACCCTCCTGAAATGCCCTGGAATAGACATGCGTTAGAATAGGTGCTAGAATCTCCAAGTATCTTCAGTAGACCTCCAGTGGAAGGCCATCTGGACCGGATGCCTTTCCAGCTGCCAAGGAGGCTACCGCTTCTCTAATGTCATCTTCTGTGATATCTGCATCAATTAACGATACTTGTTCCTGGGACCTAGTAGGAAAGCCTAAATCTTCCAAGTATGCATCAATAGCCTGGCTGGTGTATGTAAGAGTGGTATTATACATATTCGTATAGAATTGTGAAAGCAGGTAAGTAAATCTCCAGCTGTACAAGCCTTCGTTCCATCTGTGTTCACTATTTTAGTCAATACAGAACTGGATATTTGTTTCCTGGCCATATGTGCTAGCAATTGACTAGACCAGGAGTCCCCAAACATTATAAACAAAGGGCCGGTTTATTGTCCTTCAGACTCTAGGAGAGCCAGACTATGGCCAGCGGGAGTGGATATTTTCCTGGCATCGGTGGGACTAAGCATTGCCACATTTAATATTAGGGGGAGGAATAGTACCCAGTCCTTGGTATCATAGGGAGGAATAGTACCTAATTTTCGGTGTACGTGGGAGAAATGGTTCCCTATTGTTGGTGCCAGGTGGCAGAATAGTCTCTTATCAATGGGAGGAATAGTGCCCCAAGGGCTGGAAAAAGGCAGGCAGAGGGCCACATCCGGCCCTCAGGCCACAGTTTGGAGACCAATTGACTAGACTGGTTACCATACTCAAAGGGCCAGATTCAGGTAGATGAGAGCATCTTTGCTCCAGAGTAACGCTTCTCATTTACGTTACTCTGAAGACCCTTTCAGCGCAAGTCCTGTAATTCACATAGCAGTTGCGCGTAAACTTGCGCCAGAGTAACGATAATGCGCTGGCGTAACCCGACGCAAGTGGAAGTGGGTGTGATCATATGTAAATGATGGGCGGAGCCCAGCGCAGAGGCTTACGTTCAGCGCATCAACCACGGAGCATGCGCAGTGAGTGCGGCTCCACTCGCCCCCTTTGTGCGCATGCTCACAACTTCCGTCGGCACCACTTCACGGGAAACGTCAGCGCAATGCCTTCCGTTGGGCGTTTAAATGCGCCCGTAGAAGCGCCATTTCGGCACTAAAGTATATCCTGCTCCCCCTCCCCGCAGTGATGTTACTTTTGTTTTGAGATGGCTGCTCCCGTTCCCCGCAAACACACAGGAGAAAGCTGAACTTTAATGGCCAGGAGCTGTCAGCCGTCATCTCGGCTATGGAGACCTATGATGTCTTCCTCCATGGCTGTAAAATTTGACAGACAAGCATGGACAGAGGTGTTGTCCTGCAAGTGGGGGTGCTCAGCTAGCTCTTATCGTCGGTAACGCTGCTGTAGCTGCTCTCCTGCTGACCTGTGACCGTCTGGAGTAAAGATAAAGCAGCCTTTTGTAGAAATAACTTTGCGCCGGACGGACGAGATACGCGCGGCGCATGTAGCCAGCGTATGGTGCTAATCCGTTCGTGAATTGGGAAAAATCCCTCATTTGCATATTTGCAGGGGAAATCAATAGGCGCGACTGATGCGCCCAACGAAATTAAGCGCTGACGATACTCTGGCGTCGGAACGTTCCGCCAGTCGCAAATGACCCGTTATTGGGCGCATCTAGTTTGGTGGGTACGGGCACATAGAAACGACGGCGCATCATCACAGTTACGCGGCGCATATCGAAATACTCCAGCGCAAGTGTTCCTGAATCTGGCCCAAAGTATTTTTGTTGTGCATAGAATGCTTTTTTGTTTTGCATTAGCTGATAATTGAGATAAATACATATGGGATGCTTGTTCCCAATGTATTCGAATGGTATTGGTGGGGGAATACAGGTAGGCTGCTTTAGCCGTTTGATACTTTTGAGCTTTAATATATACAATAGTAGGTTTTAGGGCTCCTCTCAAATAGGCCTTAAGTAGGGACAAGCTCTGGCATGTTCGCACACTCCACGTGCAGAGCCTACCAGGAAGACGGTGCTGCGATAATCAGAAGCAGGGAGACATTGTCCTGATGCTTGGCTGCAGAGATCGATAAATGTTTCCCTGCCTGTGATTAGCGCAGCGCCGTGCTGACTTACTGGCGGGTTTTCTGCATGTGGGGTAGTAGGCAAACACGTCGGAGCTCATCCCTAGCCTTAAGGGTATCCTAAAACATCAGGTCCCTTGAACCATGAGCTTCCAGGAAGACTTGTAGTTGATCAGGAATCCTGTCATTATCCCCTATCAGAGATAGCCAGAATGGTTGGATGATACCATATTTTACTAGACCTAATGGCTGAAGATCTATGCACACCAAATCTTCAATCTCATTTATATTCAATTATTGATCCCAGTGATTAAATCAACATTGCATACAATGAACAAAGATTTTTTTTTTTTCTGTTAACTGTTGGATTGGAACTGATCCATTAGGTGCTGCTACCAAATATTTACTCTCTGATAACACAATGGGTAATGATTCACATTCCTTGGAAATTCTGAAGCCTCCTTATATGAAAAATAATGGAAACCTTTTGGATTTGGCCTTCCATATGCAAGTTTGGGTGGACACATTAGGGTTTTTGTGTGGCTTTTGTTTTCCATTTTAAAGTATTTTTTATCCAAACATCCGTTCCTGCATCTCCATGCAGGCAGTCCCATTTATGTCAATTAAGATGCAGTGGCTGTTCCCAATTTATTTTTATCTTTTATATAAATTCTTTATTTTCATTTTGCAGAGAGAAATGACAGACTGTTGTACACCTTAGGCCGCGTACACACGGCAGGGAATCTCGACGGGCAGAACACATTCCGCCCGTCGAGGTTCTCTCCCGGCCGTCGGATTCGGCGACCCGCCCGTCGGGATGGCACCAGCCATTTTCCAGGCGGGCCGTAGGAAATGAGAGCGTGCTCTCTATTTCGGCTCGACGGGCTTCCCGACGGGAAGCTCGCTGAACCGTAAACGGCCGAGGTTGTGGAATTGCATCAGCGAGGTTCTCGCTGATTTTCAGCGAGAACCTCGGCCGTGTGTACGGGGCCTCATTCCGCGTACACAGGATCACTGTTTATGATAAAAAAAAAAAACGTTGTTTTCAAAAACGTCATTTAAAATGGCCGTGTGTGGGCAAAACGTTGTTTTATGTCTTCAAAAAAACGACCAAAAAAAAAATTCAAACATGCTTGAATTTTTTGTGTCGTTTTTCAAAATGTCATTTTTTGTGTCATAAAAAGTGATCGTGTGTGGGCAAAACGACGTTTTTAAACCCGCGCATGCTCAGAAGCAAGTTATGAGTCGGAGCTTCAATGGAACAGAGTGCCGTCGAACGTGGTGTACGTCACCACGCTTTGCTAGAGCATTTTGGAAAAACGATGGTGTGTATGCAACGTCGTTTTGGAAAATGAAGTTTGAAAAACGTTGTTTTGTTTCGTCACATAAAACGTTGTTTTTTTTTCATCACAAAAAGTGATCATGTGTACGCAGCATTAGTCGTTTAAAGGAAAATAACCCAACCGTTTCCATATCATTGCAGGGCAGAAGCTATGTCAAAACGTTACTTCCACCCATAGCTCTTAAAGGTCCCTTTTTTTTTAATTACATAAAAAATAAGTTTTTATTGCATTTTTGTGTAAATTTGAGATCTACCGTGTTTCCCCTAAAATAAGCCCGGGCCTTATATTAATTTTGGCAACAAAGGACATGGTAGGGCTTATTTTCGGGGTAGGTTTTACCATGTAATGTGTTGTCTTCTCTCCCTCCCTGCCTGTCAGGAATCCCACAGTGTGAACTGAGCTAAAATGCTTGTAAAATCCTATAACCCACTCTATTACCGTATTATATAATGTACAATGTGTGTGTTTCTGTAATATAATTGTGCCAAATACCTTCGTTATAGCGCCGCTCTGCTCTTCTGTGACCCGCCGGAGCTCTCTTCCCCACAATTATATTACAGAAACACACACATTGTACATTATATAATACTGCAATAGAGTGGATTATAGGATTTTACAAGCATTTTAAACTAGGGCTTATTTTCAGGGTGGGGCTTATATTGCAGCCCTCCTGGAAAATTACGCTAGGTCTTATTTTCAGGGTAGGTCTTATTTTCAGGGAAACAGGGTAAGGTCTTTTTGACCCCAGATCTCATATTTAAGAGGTCCTGTCATGCTTTTTTTCTAATACAAGGAATGTTTCTTTTGTAATAGGAATACAAGGGACACAATAATTTTTTTTAAAGAAGAGTGTAAAAATGTAAACTAAAAGGTAAAAATAAAGAAAGAAAAAAATATGTAAACCGCCGAGGTTGCATGCAGAAGTGAACGCATACGTGAGTAGCACCTGCATATGAAAACGGTGAGGTATCGATGCGATCGCTAAAGCGAGAGCAATAATTCTAGCACTAGACCTCTAAGGCCGCGTACACACGAGCAGACAGATTTGTTCAAATCGGTCGTGTACACACGATCAAACCAAAATCCCCGCCGCCAGACGGCGCGGTGACGTTGACGCCGCCACGTCACCGCACCAGGAAGTAAAACACTTCCGCGCATGCGTCGAAAGCGTACTAACCAGCAGACATGTCAGGCGGACGGGTTCCCAGCCGACAGATTTCAAAGCATGCTTTGAAATCTGTCGGGTGGCCAAATCCGTCGGCTCGCCCGTACACACGATCAAATCTGTCTGCTGGGACGGTCGGGCCGACCGTTTCCAGCAGATAGATTTGATCGTGTGTACGCGGCCTAACTCAAAACATGCAACCTGTTGAATTTTTTAAATGTTGTCTGTGGAGATTTTAAGGGCATTCCATGATTTAATCGGCATAACATCATCTTTCACAATATAAAAATAAATTGGGCTAATTTTTTTTTATTATTATTATTATTATTCAATCTTTTTTATTTCTTTTTTTAAAAATGTGCTCTTGTAAGACCGCTGCACAAATAGGGTGTGCCAAAAAGTATTGCAACGACCGCCATTTTATTCTCTAGGGTGTTAGAAACAAAATATATATTGTTTGGGGGTTCTAAGTAATTTTTTATCAAAAAAATACTGTTTTTAACTTGTAAACACCAAATCTCAGAAAGAGGCTCGGTCCTTAGGTGGTTAACATATACACATTTTAAAGAGTATGTAATGTAATCTTTGTATTATTATGGGGACACTGATCTACGTCTAAGCTGCAGATGAGCTAATTTCTCACCATCAGCTGACAAGACATTTGGCCTAACGTGGACCCACTGCTGAGTTCTCTTCGGCTTGGCCAGTGAGTTAACCGCTTTGTCTTTTTACACCAGCAGTAACTCTCAGAGATTTCCCAGCAGGTTGGAACATAAGGATGATCTTTTTTTTTTACTGCAGCCCTGAAGTAAGATTTCATTCCAGATTATCAAAAGAATGTAGCTGAGGATGGGAGTGGTCAAGCAAAGTTTGTGCAATGTATCCAATCATGCTTTGCATTTTCTATTCCTTTTTTTTTTTTGGTAATATTAAATGCGTGTATAATTTTGAGACAGTGGAAGGTGATCTCAATCAAGTCAGCTTAGTGAAGAGTTATGCCGCGTACACACGGTCGTTTTTTGCGATGAAAAAAAAACGACGTTTTTTAAAACGTCATTTAAATTGATCGTGTGTGGGCAAAACGTTGTTTTTTGTCTTAAAAAAAACGACCAAAAAAAATTCCAACATGCTTGAATTTTTTGTGTCGTTTTTCAAAACGTCGTTTTTTGTTTCACAAAAAGTCACCGTGTGTAGCAAAAACGTCGTTCAAAACGACGTTTTTCAACCCGCGCATGCCCAAAAGCTAGTTATGAAGCGAGCTTCAATGGAAAAGAGTGGTGAACGTAACCTTGTTTTTTGTGAAAAAACGATGGTGTGTATGCAAAATTGTCTTTGAAAAGTGACGTTTCAAAAACGTCGTTTTTTACTTCACAGAAAACGTCGGTTTTTTTCATCGCAAAAAACGACCGTGTGTACGCGGCATTAGTAAATGAGTCAGTTTAGGAAAGAATTATTAAAAAAGGGGGGGCGGGGACTGTGGCTTTGCAGAGGAGAAGGCTTGTGACATCTGGGGTCAGAGAGGAAGAGAGACAGCTGGGTGAGACCAGAGGGGGATGTGACAGAAGTCTGGAAATCCCCTTGAGAGAGAGAGAGAGAGCTAGAGACTATTGGCGGACAATGCATAAAGAGAATGATCGAGAACTGCAGGCTGGAGACGAGAAAATAAACTCTTTTATTAACCGATCTGCAAGAGGATATGAAAGTGCCACTGTAATGGCTTTGTACAGCCATTTACTAAACGCATTCATTTTTGTATTGTACAGTTCTTTCACCGTTATCTCCACCTGCACACCTCGCCCTCCTCTCTGCTCCTTTCCTGGACAGAGATCACCTGATCCACCCCCAGCCTGTCTCTCCTCAATGACCCCTAATGACATAATCTGGTTATGAACACATCCAATTTAGATTAGCTGTGATTACCACCCTTAACCCTTTCATAGTCAGAGACTCGCAATCACCTTGGGCATTCAATAAGAATTTTGTGCCGGTCAGGAGCCTTGCACCCCGGGGAACAGGGTTGAGATCCTACTCGTTCGGGGGGTGGACTAAAGCACCGTGCACGTTTTAGTGTGAGTGTTTCACATGCATTTTTTTTTTTGTTCACTTGCAGGGTTTTTTTCTATGACAGGTTTTGCACCACCACATACCTAAATAAAAAAAGTAAAAAAGAACTACAACTGATTTTGAAGTCTCATCTGGGTATACACAATGCAACCTTGCCATATACCAACTTGAAAACTTCAGCCACTGTAAATTTTTAGACTGCACATGACATACTGTTAACCAAACATCCTTTTTTTATTTCACCGCCACTCAGCCCCTGCTGCTATTATCACCCACAGCTGCATTTTTGGTTTCAAGGAAATGTGTTTCCAGGCTGTCATCCCTACATGCACCCCATCTGCCAATCCATATTGCATAGTAGACTGGCCTGCACTGTAAAAATGTTGCTTAAAACACAAATCCAGTTTTGGATAGACTTAAAGTGGTTGTTACCTTTTGAGAAAAAGATTCGCTGGCAGCCCCTCTGTTTTATCTAGGAATAATGCAGTTTGTAAGTGTTTTTTTTTTTTAATAATACCTTTTTCTCAGCTATATACAGGCCGGCCACGTGGCTTCCGGCCGCTCTGCTACTCAGATCAGGGCTAGAGCGGGAGAGGCCGAGATGTCCTGATGCCAGCCAGGGAGGTCACGTGGCTGCTCGGCGCCTCCCGCTGTAGCCGTGGATCGGAGTAGCAGAGCGGCTGGGTGTCACATGACTGGCTTAATTATAGCTGGACAAAAAGGTATTTAGAGGCTTTGTTTATAAAAAAAAAAAAAAACACTTACAAACTGCATTATCCCTGGATAAAGCAGAGGGGCTGCCAGTGACTATTAACTTTTTAACACTAAGAGCAGCAGGATGGGGTAGGGGAAATACAGACCTACACAGAGCTGAGAGGCAGGGGAGGGGAGAGATAGCAGGGCTGCGGATGACGTTGATACATAAACTGACCACAGTAATCAGGGCTCAGCAGCCATGATTATCGTTGTCAGTACACAGAGGTGGACTCAGGAACTGGCAGGATTAGCCAGGTTTTTTACAACCTAGAGAGGGGCAGATTGGACAGCAAAAGCACTGTGTTGTTTAACCTGCTATAAGGCTACAAGCACTAACGTGACCGTTATGCAATATAAACAGACTCAATACATACCTTTCTGGGGGGCCAGTTTATTAAATTGCTTCTGTTGCTTGTTGCTTGCAGCAAATATTGGAACTTTTGGGTGTGTTAAAGGGTCACTAAAGTCAGGAATAAAAAAAAATAAAAATAACAAACATGTGATACTTACCTCCACTGTGCAGTTCGTTTTGCACAGAGTGGCCCGGAGTGTCTTCTGGTTCCGCGGCTCTGGGCTCCTCCTCGCAAAAGCTTTCCTTCTTCATGCGAGGGCGCTCTGGAGGAAAGCTTTTGCGAGCGCGCTGTGATACCGGCGGCCATGCCGCCGACTATCACTCGTCCGCCCCCCAGCGCGCCGCGTCATGTATGAGCAGCGCTAGCCAATGGCTGCGCTGCTATCAATCCGCCCAGAGCCAATCAACGAGGCTGGGACCAAGAGGACAGAGCGCCCGGGAGATACGGTCAATACAACGGGGGCTCGGGGGGGGCCGGTGCTGCTAGGTGTTTTTTTACCTTCATGCAGGTATGAAGGTAAAAAAACTTACCTTTACAACCCCTACATACCCACCGCAAATTGGTTTCTTCCACTGCTCTTTATGTCCTGTAGTAATGTATGAGCTAGTAGGAGGAACCACAGAGTACAATAGGGGAGCAGGTATTTTACATACATACCCAAAATTGGGTAATGCCTGCCTTGGTCATGGAGCACCAATTTAAAACGTGTGCTATGGAAAGGTAAGTATGAAGTATTTTCTTCTAGGGCATCTTCCCACGTGTCTGCTTTAATACATCAAAACCCTTACATTTTGGTGCCTGAGAATGCAAGTCATGTAGAAATCTCATTCTTTCCTGTTTGCCTGGTTTACATCTACACATTGGTATGAAAGACAAAAGAAAACTCTATGGGCTTAGTTACAATGAATGCCTCATGCAAATGAAAAAGTGTAATTCCAGCCTTACAGCCTGGGCATTGTGTATAAGTGAACTAGTGGAGACAGGGTCACTTTAGGAAGTGCAAATACTTATGTGAAATTTGTATTGATATTTTTAACATTGTTAGAGAAGTCACCCCACTTCCTGTCCTATGACAGCCTAAGAAGAAATTAAAGAAGCAGTTGTCACTAGGACAGGAAGACACGGACAAAAATAATAACCTGACAGAGGTTCTTCGCCATTTTGAAACCAACACGTAGATTAGTGGGTGTGATGGTAAAAATTACAGATGGTATTGTTGTAACAGAAGTGTCAAAAATGCTATATCACCAGCACACCATCCTAAAAAATGTAGACAGAACAATTATTCATCATTCATAAGCAGAGATGTTTCAAGGCCACTAAGGACCTCCTCCCTCATTACTGCCTGAGCAATATGTCATTAGTAGCCTTGAGATGTCTTTGTGTGGGGCGATGAATAAATGACCTTTTTATTTATTTATTTTTAAAGGGTGTGCTGTTGATATTGTATTTAATGAATTTAGTGTCCCAATTGTGGAGATTCCACCACATCTTGTCCCTATAGAAAATGAGGGGAAATCTGCACATTAAAAAAAAAAAATGAGTAGAATGAGACTTGAGCACAACTGCAGTATTTTAAAATTTCATTGATTTCACCTGTCGTCATACATGGTCCATTTTCTAAGTACCAATCAAAAGATAGGTATTTGGTATTATAAATATGTAGTGGAATGTGACAGGGCAAAAACTGATAATATTCACATACACACTATGGCCCCTTGCTAGATCTGATCAGACCCTCAATTGAACCCTATGGAGCGGCGAATGTCTGCGGTGACCTGTCCGGTGACACCTGCTGCTATCCGATCCAATCTTCTCTGCCAAAACCAGATGGACGGTGATCCTATTTTCCATCCATCTGGTAGATCAGGTGAAAATGGACAGGCGGTCCATTTTCATTCGATCTCCCCATAGAGGAGAGCAGGACTCTGACAGGTCTGTCTCTGCACAGTAAGCGGAGGCAGACCTGTCATCTGTCTGCTTAGCTGGGATCAGCGGAGCCCGTGTAAAAAAAGGACCCTTTAAGCTGATTCAAGGTTCAGGTCTTCCTCCATTTGGGGTCTGTACACACAGCTTCTGTGTTACACATTGTCATAGGATTTTCTCCTGTGCCAGGACAAGGTCATATAGAGCTCCCCCTCAAGATGTATGAGCATTATGTATCTGGAAAAATGCCCTCCCTCCCAATACAGTTGAGCAGTAATCTGCATGCTTACCCCCTAAGCATAAATCCCCCCCTCCTCCCAGTACAAATCCACCTCCCTGCTGAAATCTCCCCTAAGCAGAAGTATTTAATTTACACCTCTACCTCCCCAACCCCCCCCTCCTAGCACAAATCCTCCACCTCAGATTTACTAAAAGTTACTAAGGTAATAAAAAAGTTACTAAGGACTTTTATGTGTCTCTGAGATATTGGTCGTTCTTTTTATAGAAGGGTGTTAACTCGGTGACGGCTATGGTTTATTGGTATCGGGCAAATCATGAGAAAAGTTTGATAGAAGCAGCTTGCTGCAATTTGACACATACAGCCCAGTCAATCAAAACTTTAAAGAAAATTATTAAATTTACCCATTTTATTTATTAAGTTTGCAAGTCTAAGGCCGCGTACACACGATCAGACAGGTCCGATGAAACTGGTCTGCAGACCAGTTTCATTGGACCAGTTCGATGGTGTGTACGGCACATCAGACCGTTTTCCATCGGACCAAAGTTTTAAAACATGCTTTAAAACCAGTCTGCTGGACACCTGTCCGTCGGACAGGTTCGATTGTTAGTACACAAAAGCATCAGACCAAAAACCCGCGCATGCTCAGAATCAAGTCGACGCATGCTTGGAAGCATTGAACTCCTTTTTTTCATCACGTCGTTGTGTTCTACGTCACCGCATTCTGGTCTGATCGGATTTTGGTCCAATGGTGTGTACGCACATCAGACCATCAGACAAGTTCAGAGTTGTCTGATGAAAGCGGTCCTTCTTACAAGTCTCATCGGACCTGTCTGATCGTGTGTACGCGGCCTAAGGATACAATACTATCACCGCTCTTGGCTCCTACTGAGCAGCTTGTTCAAGGATCAGTGGTGGGTGGCCAAGGCCCAGCTGAGAGATATTGCTCTATTGCAAAATGCATAATTAAAAAGTAAGGCTGTTGAACTGCTGCTTAATAAAGCCAGCCATAGACAGATTGACTTTCGTTCCTGCAACCAGTGTTGACAGTGGAATCCCTCATGCGGAGCCCTTGTGTTTTCCCAGTGGGGGGAAGCCGCCTCCCGCTGGGTGAACACTGTGATCGCTTGTAAAGTCCTGGATCAAAATGGGTACAATCGATCAACTTGGGTAACTTCAGTCTGCCCATACATAGTTCAAATCTTGGCCGGTCCCTGCTATGGCCGGATTTACTTTGTTAAAACTTTATTGCACAAAAAAGCAACAGTATCCCACTGGAGTAAACGCTGCTACCTTATGGGGTTTCATCAAAGTAAGTAAGCAGCGGTGCAGCTGCTTGTAATTCTGATTTTAACTTGTTTGTCTGAAAAAATAAAATTACTAGCCCTACACCAGTAGAAATAAAAAATGCAATTTTCAATGACATCCAGCTTCCTGTGAGTGTTGTGTGTCAGGGGCCCACCCCCTGGGGTTATACTCACAGTACAATGATGCAGAGAGCAGTTCTGACCTCCATCCGCACAACCCTGTGCATTATAGAGAACCTGCCCTGCACATCACTTGACCAAAATACATCTGAATGATGGTAATTATTAAAATAAAAAGTATATGCTAGAGAAGGGGGGACTAGAATTAGACTTTAAAGTAGAACTCTAATGTAAGCAAAACTTTTTTTTTTTATATAGTTGATAATACCGGGACTGTTGAAAAAAATCAAAATATCACCTATTCACAATTATGCTTCAATTTGTAAATCTTGCAAAACTGCCAATATAAGATTAGCTGATATACAAAACTCAATGATCTTCTGTTTGTCTTATTCTCTTCTAGATGAACATCTCTTTTCCTGAGGCGGAGCTTGAACGCACCTTTGAGTATCCGTCTGAGAGCTGTCTGCTGGCAGAGTATGGTCCCTCTGATGAGCCTGAGGTCCCCCTTCCTCCGCTCGCTCAGCCAGAGGAAGATGACGAGGAGGACAGTGCCCTGTTAGGTGGCATCTTAAGGAGGAAAGCTCTTATAGTGGGTGAGTAAAGCATCTTTTTTTTAGAAGGGGGTCACCGTCGGCAACCACAGCCCCTGCATTCTTCGCACTATACATTTTCTATAGATTACGTTAGGTAGGGTTATATATAAATCATGACAAGGAAGCTAGGCAAGAATTATGTCCAAATAAGCAGGTCATATTCCAGGTATCAAAATCTTACATAAAAGGTTACATATAAATAAAGACTGAATACCAACATAGTTAAAAAGATTTGATCAGCTGTTGAACGCTGTTATGTATTCTTGTAAGCTAGAACAGTGTTTTTCAACCAGTGTGCCGCGGCACACTGGTGTGCCGTGCAGAGTCCCCAGGTGTGCCGCGGAAAAATGACCCCCAATATAGGCAGCTATCTGATGGCCTCTTGGTTAATATTTGTTATTACAGTGCAGGTTAGGAGGATAATTATGAGCTCCAAGCGAGCGCCGTGTGGAGTCGAGAGACACAGATCCCGGCTTCCGGAAGCTGCAGTGCCTATGATGGACATCTTACTGCTCCAATCCGTGACTACGGGGACGTGTGACATTCATCATAGGCGCTGCAAGCTCAGAAGGCGGGAACTACAAAGCCGCCCGGCGCGCCATGATGTCACATGATCCATCCCCGCTCAGGGATCGGCTCGGTACAGCGGCTCTTCTCTCCTCGGCTCCTCGCCTCCTCCTCCATGTTGACACACATCAACATATGTACACAGGTTAGCCATTGTTTTGAAAAGCTTCTTTGTCACGTTTTTTCTTTTTATTTGCGTTGACTTGCCAGGTATTTTTTGGGAGTAAAATCAGTGGCTTCAGTGTTTATATCCAATAGCATAGCATTTTTGGGAAAATTTTAGTCTTATCGGAAACGAAAAATATCAGCCTTATGGTCCCATTAATGTAATTGGTGATAAGTTACATTTTTACTGGATATGTGGCAACCTTACATAGCATTGGTGTAGGCAGAATGTCAAATTAATCTTTACATAGTAACATAATAAAGTGGACACCTTCCAGGACAAAACGTAATAGAAAATTGCATACTTTCTTATTGCGAGTTTCAGACGTATTATGCTGGAAGTAAAAATAATTTTCTAATCATTTTTTATCAAAGGCATGTAGGTATGTGCTATTGCTGGATTACATTGTCTGCTGCTAGTGTTCTTCCCAGAAAAGATGAAGGTTACCCACAAATTGGGGTATTATATTGTGTTTTGTTTTAATTAATTGAACCACTGTGCAAATAGCAAGTGGCATAATTTTTTTTTCAAATTTTTGGTTTAGTGTGCCTCGAGATTCTGACAAATTTTAAAGTGTGCCTTGGTTGAAAAAAGGTTGAAAAACACTGAGCTAGAAGACTGTGTCTGATGTCAGGCAGTTTACAGGGCAGCGGTTGGTCTCTTCCCCCTGACATTCAAACTAATATGTCAAAGTGTCAGCCACAGAGAGTGCAAGCAAAGTTTTATAGGGAAGCAAGCAAAAATATTCATTATATGCCTAAATAATTCTAATAAATTAGAACTACCGGTATATATTCAAATTTCATATATGTTTCCCTTCAAAGAGACCCTGTGGTTAGACCATTCATTTGCACAACAATCTTTCCATTAATCCATATATACATTTAACATATTTTATGCATGCTAGTTACCGGTGTATCTCTCTTGTGTAGGCATTCAAAAGCCTAGAGACTGTTGCTGGGTGTCGCCATCTTGGATGTGATGTCAGCAGCATCAGTAGACATCGAGCTGTCACTCAAATGACACGCTATAGTATTCCACTTTGCTCCTCCCTCTCTGCCACATAAAAGGTTATATAGGAGCTGGGTCGGCTCAGACCATAGACACTGCCAGAAGAGGAGATAGTTATGTTGTGCAAAGAAGGAGGAAGCTGCGCTAGAGAACTGACACTTTGTGTGGTTAAATTAGCTAGCATGTGCATTGCGAATGAATACAAAATTGTTCATGGAAAAATAGTATTTAAATTACTTGATTTTGTGCTTTTGCCTCCAATTTTTAAGGTTGCTGACAAGCTTTTTTTAAAGTATAATTAAAGGCAAAACTTTTTTTTTTTTTTTTTTTTAGACAGAGTGCAGAGGGATTGGAAAGCTTGACAGCTTTACCTATAGTTCTACTTTAAAGTGCCACATGAGGATTTACCTCCTTATAGAGGAAGTAAACCCTGATGGGTTTTACTTTTTACTTACTAGCCCATTATGCTTTTACTTTGCAAGGAAAAAAAAAGGAAGTAAAACACATCAGGGTTTACTTCCTTTTTAAGGGAGTAAATCTTTCCAGGGCTGAAGTGGTTAATTAAGCTTTATCAATGAAACCTGGAAGCTGTTTGGTTTCTCTGCAGAATTGTGACGCATTTTGCCCTCTCTAGCTTTAGTAAATAAACCCCTGTGTGACCTCTGCAGGAAAGATAGATATAGGGTGACCACATTTCCAAACTACCATTCAGGGACACCCCCTTCCCAAAAATCAGCTTGTGCTTTAACAAATCATAGCACAGTGATTGGACACAAGATGCAGGATTTATGATTTCTCCAATCACAAGCAGCTACTCCAGGCATTCCCCGCCAGGACAAGTCCTGTCAGTGAGTAAAACTGTGATCTGGCAGCCTTTTTTGGGGGCATTTGTTTGGCTTGGGGGGGTTGCTGTGTCCTGGAACGGTGCCTGGGACAGACCTGCAAAATGCGGGACTGTCCCGGGCAATCCGGGACATGTGGTCAGGGCCGCCATCAGGAATTTTGGGGCCCCTTACACAGCTTCAGGCATGGGCCCCCTGGAGCAGAGAACCGGGGGGGGGGGGGGGTGCTGCCGCATGAAATTGAGAAGCCTGCTGCTGCGAATTGAGAAGCGGGGGGGGGCCCTTTACAAAAATAAGAAATAAAGAAAAATATATATAATAAAGGGGGGTAGCATCCGCCCTGGGGACCTCTGTGCCCTTTATATAAAGAAAAAAAAGATATATATATATATATATATTTTTTTTTTTTTTAAAAGGGTGGTTGCCAACTGGGCCCCGGGGACGTTATTTTTTTTTACAAAAAAAAGGGGCTTTCCATTCGGGATCTGGGCCCTTTAATAAAAAGAAACTCTGGGCCCTTTAAAAAAAAAAGAAAGAAAGAAAAAAATTTATATAAAAAATAAATAAACATTTATATATATAAAAAAAGGGGTTGCCTTCCAGGGCCCTGGGGACCTCTGGGCCCTTTAATAAAAAAAAATATATAAAAAAAATATATAAACAAAAATAAAAAATACAATATAAAAAAAGGGGGTTTGACCTGGGGCCCTGGGGACCTCTGAGCCCTTTAATAAAAATACATCTATATATTAAAAAAAAGAAATAAAATAATATAAAAAAGCACTGGGGCCCTGGGGATCTCCAGTCCCTGTGGACCTCCGGACCCCTAAAAAAATAAAAGAAAAAAAATTGGCCCTTTAATAAAAAATAAAAGAAAAATATATTAAAAAAATATATTTTTGTATAAAAAAATATAAAAAAAAAAAAAAAGAGGGGGTTGCATCTGGGGCCCTGGTGGCCTAGGGCCCCTAGACCCCTAAAAAAAATGCTTTAATAAAAAAATAAAATAAAAATATATTAAAAAATCTATATATTTTTTAATAGAAAATAAATAAAAAAAAGGGGGGTTGCCATTGGTGCCCTGGGGGCCTCCGGGCCCCTGTGGACCTCCGGACCTCTAAAAATTGCCCTTTATAAAAAAATTAAAGAAAAATATATTAAAAATATATATTTTTTATAAAAAAATATATTTTTTTATAAAAAAAAATTAAGAAAAAAAAGGGCTTGCCATCTGGGGCCCTGGTGGCCTCCGGGCCCCTGGGGACCTCTAAAAAAATAAAAGAAAAAAAATTGTCGTCGGCTGGGGCCCTTGGTGGCCTCCGGGCCCCTGGGGACTTCGGACCCCTAAAAAAAAAAAAAAAAAAAAAAAAATTTTTATTTTTTTTTTTTTGTTTTTTTTTTAGGGTGGTTCCCATCCGGGCCCCTACCCCCGGGCCCCTACAGGTGTAATGCCTGTACCCCCCTGATGGCGGCCCTGCATGTGGTCATCCTACTTTGTGTCCCATGCCTACTGTAATCAGCCAGATCGGGCAACAAGTATATACTGTGTTTGAAAACCTACCTGAAAATGGCACTTGCTAGTGAAGAAACGACATAGAGAGCTGTTTCTTCTAAGCATATGCGCCGATGACATCGGCACAAGCGTATATGGTAAATATCTCTTAAACCGGCAGGTTTAGTAGATATTTACAGTACCTACAGGTAAGCCTTATTATAGCTAATATGCTGACATTGTACTGATTACACTGGCAGGGAAGGTGTTAACATCAGTGGTGATCAAGGGGTTAAATGAGTTCCCTTAGTGTGTTTCTAACTGTGTGGAGAATGTTCTGCCTGGGACAACACACAGATTCATCTTCCTGTCAGAATGGAGATCTGCCTAGTTTACTATGGCAGATCCCTGTTCTGTCTCTGCGGGGAGCGACTACGGGCGGCCGGCGGACATGGAGTCCGCCGGACCTGCTGATTGACTCCCCTGCTGACCATTGGGCGTGTGCCCACAGAACCTCTAGCACAAACCGACCTACAGCTACACCGATTCGCGCAGTCGAGCCAACCTGCCGCAGTATAACTTCAGCGGCTAGTCGGCAAGTGGTTAAACAAGCTGAGGTTAGAAACTGATTGGTTTCTCTGCGGAATTGTGATTAATTTTGCTAGCTTTAGTAAATAAACCCCATAGTGGCCACAGACATACTATCACTCATTTTCATGGGAAAAAGTTAGCTGACTGATTTCCTCCCCTAATTACGAGGAAGACCTAATGAAATAATTTCTTCCAGCTAGGATGGTGCTTCACAGCTATTTACCATTATTCCTTTATAAATCGGTACACTGTTTTTTTTTTTTTGTTTTTTACGAAAGGCAAACCCACTTTGCACTACAAGTGCAAACTACAAGTGTAAAGTGCACTTGAAATTGCACTGAAAGTGCACTTGGAAGTGAAATCGCTGTAAATCTGAGGAGTAGATCTGAAAAGAGGGGAAGCTCTGCTGATTTTATTGCAGTGCAAAGTGGATTTGCCTTTTGTAAATAACCCCCTATGTTCAGCTAATCAAAGCCTACATGTTTGTTATGATCGCTTAATAAATGTTCATTGTCTGGCAGTCTATAATACAAATATACAATATTTACAGTCTGCGCTCTCAATGGTCTATATGTGAAATATTACCATATTTGTGCTTTTTATATCATTTCCTGTTTCCTGTGATAAGCTCCATCAAACAGAGCTGCCACACCTTATGACTCAATTTATAGTCTATACATAATGTGCAGGATTGTATCCTGCATTCTCTATTGTAATGTATTGCTGTGGTTGCTGTGGTGGTTAATAAAGACATTACTCAATACACCAGTTAAAGTTTCTTGTAATCTGAAATTTACAATTAAAGTTTTGGATGCGTAAGGAAGCATTAGAATGTCTGTGACGTTTTTATTGCTGTGTGATTGTTGTCACTGGGATAGAAAGTGATGGGAAATTCAAAATGTTAGCATTGTCACCAGAACAAGAGGTAAGGAGAAATCATCCAATAAGGATTGTTCCAGTGACAGCTATCTAAGGTTGGGTGCACATTGTCCATTTCTTCTATAGTGATCATGGATCTCGCTATCGACTCGCATTTAATCCCTAGCAATTGATGCAATTTCATGTAGCAAACTGTCTCTCTCACTACATCTTTAACCACTTAAGGACCGCCTCCTGCAGATATACATCAGCAGAATGGCACAGATGGGCACAAGCAAGTACCTGTATGTCCTCTTTAAATGCCCAGTCGCAGGCGCGCGCCCGCGACCCGGTCTGAAGCTCCGTGAACGCGGTCCGTGGGACTCACGGACCTGATCGCCGCCGGAGTCCCACGATCGGTCCCCGGAGCTGAAGAACGGGGAGAGCTGTGTGTAAACACAGCTTTACCGTTCTTCACTGTGGCGCTGTCATTGATCGTGTGTTCCCTAATATAGGGAAACACGATCAATGACGTCACACGTCCAGCCCGCCCCCCTACAGTTAGAAAAACATACAAGGTCACACATAACCCCTACAGCGCCCCCTAGTGGTAAACCCCCAAACTTCAATTGTCATTTTCACAGTAAACAGTGCATTTCTATAGAATTTTTTGCTGTGAAAATGACAATGGCTCCAAAAATGTGTCAAAATTGTCTGATGTGTCCACCATAATGTCACAGTCACAAAAAAAGCCGATGATCGCCGCCATTAGTAGTAAAAAACATTTTTTTTATAAAACTATTTCCTATTTTGTAAACACTATACATTTTGCGCAAACCAATCGATAAACGATTATTGAAATTTTTTTTTTACCAAAACTAGGTAGAAGAATACGTATGGGCCTAAACTGAGGAAAAAAATTTAAAAAAATTATATTTTTTGGGGGGATATTTATTATAGCAAAAAGTAAAAAATATTGAATTTTTTTCAAAATTGTCACTGTATTTTTGTTTATAGCGCAAAAAATAAAAACCGCAGAGGTGATCAGATACCACCAAAAGAAAGCTCTACTTGTGGGAAAAAATGGACGCCAATTTTGTTTGGGAGCCACATCGCACGACCGCGCAATTGTCAGTTAAAGCGACGCTGTGCCGAATCGCAAAAACTGGCCAGGTCCTTTACCTGCGTAAAGGTCCGGGTCTTAAGTGGTTAAAGCAGTGCACCCATGTGCACAGACTAAGGTTGGCCCTACATTTGTAGGATTACATTTGGACAAGAAAGTATAAAAATCGCTTGTTTGACTATTCGATGATCCCTTTATGGGCTGACAAATTTTTAATGACTTTACGTTCAGTTATCACGATAGTGTCTCAATTTCTACTCAGCTGGCAGCAAATTTAACGATAAGAAATCTGCTCGTTGCCACTAAATTTGACAAAAATTTCTATCCTAGTTATTTGATTTTGCTTTCTCTGGGCAAAACCTATTGTCGAATCGTCCCATTTAACTCATAGATAATCAAACAAATGTTCTGAAAATTAACAAAATTCTACAGGTGCAAGGCCAGTTTAAATAGGAGCTCCAGTCCCCCCCCCAAAAAATAAATAAATAGCTGCTGACTTTTAATAAAAGGACACATGCCTACCTCAGGATCCAGCACTGTCCTCACCCAAGCCAATTCTTCAATCGGCTTTGGGTCCAGGCACCTGCATCCTAACTAAGGGAAACTGGCAGTGATACCAGCTTCCTACTGCACATGCGTGATCCACACTGCGCTTTGTGAATGGTCCCACATGTCTGGGATCTGTGATGTGTCTCAGAAGTCTGCTGGGGAAGGAGAGGGGACCGAACCTCTGCTCGGATTGTTATGACAATCTGGCCAGAAGTGGGGAAGCTGATACCTGTCAAAACCAATCCCCTCCCCCCAAAAAAGTGCCAAATGTAAAGTAGGAAGAGGAGGAAGAGCTGAACTTCCCCTTTTGAGTAATGTTCTGCTTTAGGAAGGGAGTGCCCCTCACTCTCTCTTCTAACATCCTGTTGCATCCTATTGGGAGGAAGTTGAGGTAAAGTTCCCCAACAGGTCACAGACAGCAAAAGAATAAAATGACTGGGATTTTAACCCTTCCCAATTATTGAGAAAAAAATTATTTGCCTAGACTTACACTTTTAAGGGCAGCTGTAATGATAGATACTGTATATGGATGTTCATTTGCTGATTTATTTGTGAAAACGCAGTCTGCCTCTGGAGCCTTCTTTGTCCTCACCACCATACCCTTTGTTTATTACAGATGAGTCTTGCAAGCGCTGAAGATCACACTCAATGTATTCTTGGTACAGATCAGCAAGCACCCGTGGATCTGGGTTTTTAAACCCCTGGAACTTCATCGTTGACCGATTTAAAACCAGACGACCAGCTCACATCTACTAGTTTACCAGTGGATCTCTGTTACTTCCAAAGTCAAGAGCTGGAACCTGTCTACCAATGTTTGGTAGCTTAGCCACTTGGCTTAGTGTTATCAGTGATGATCTGGTTACTCTTGAAGCTGTTGAACATTTATACAAAATTATGGGTTCCATTAAGACTTTTTGCTAAGAATTGGAACCGTTTATTTTTTTCCCCTGCAACTTGGTGGCTTACCAACTGTTTATGGACCTAGCTACACTCTCTACTTTTTTGAAGTAGAGCTGGTAACAATGACGTTCTTATACACGTTTTAGAGGTGAAATTAGATGTAGCTAATGAAGCACAAAAAATAACCCTAGTTTTGACCATTCATTCAGTTCACGTTTTCTCCAAACTAACTGTATCATCACACCTTTAACAAATTTAATCTTTCCAGTTACTAGCATGCCAGAGTTTAGTTTTAGCAGAACTAGTTATTGTTGCCAACCACTGAATGTAGACCTAGTAGCTGCTTGCTTTTACATATCCTTTTGCATGCTAGTTATTGTTAGCAATAATTATAAAAAAAATAACCATTTGTATTTAGTTAGCCAGTTAGTTTAAACAAGCTTCTAACTTTGAAACAAGTTTCCAGTGAACTGTTTTAACTTTACTAGTAAGCCAGCTAAATTGCTGGTTAAACTAGTCAAAGGTACTGGTAAATAGAAAGAATAGTAAATACCACTGGTGTAACTTACGGTAGTTGGCTGGGAATCACCACTTGCAGCCATTGAACAAAGGGCAAATATTGGCTCAGGTTTGTTACACTTTTTAGTGAGGACACACTGGTTCAAGCTAGTTTACGTTACTAGTTAGTGTTACCGGCAAGTATTTTTTTTCCAAACTGCTTTTGTTTTCCTTTTTTTATATATATATTTTTTAATATTTTTGTATTTTTTCTAAAGATGCTGATAAGAAAATAAGCATTTGCTACCCAGGCTTTAAAGTTCAGTATACATTTGAGTGCCAATTCCTATGTTGATTGGTTGGACCAGAGAGTAGTCTTACTATAATGGCATGCTCGCTTCAGCCGTATTGAATGTTACTATGTTTTTTTGTTTTTAGGTTCTTGTTAAAAGAAAATTATAATGGAAAAATGAGTTGAAGAGGTGTCTGTGTATCGGTGGCAGCCATTTTGGAGTCAGTCATAGAAATATGAATATTCACAGTCTAGAAGCTCACTAGACTGAGCTCTGAGGTGTCAAAAATGGTTTACAGTATAGTAGAATAAGCTGCAAAACGCAGCATTGTAGACTTAGTGGACGCTGCATTTTTTTAATATTTTTTCTTCTACATGCTACCTACTATTTCTTGCAAAGCATGTTAGAGACAATGCACTTGCCCATTCAGCAAAGCATACTCACTGATCCATGCTCTTTTGGTGACCGCCTGCTAAGTGGAAGCTCTAGCTCTGTTGCTGTAATGCTACCAGGTTACATAGTCTGGTTAAAAAAAGATACAAATCCATCTAGTGCACCCAATAAACCAGGTATGGGGGAGAACTTGACTTTCCCCATATGCAGCCAGTCACCCAGCCTGACCACTGTCATGTAGGCAGGAATATTCACTTAAGCTGGGTATACACTGTGAATTTTTATTTTTTTCATTTATCCAGCAGGGTAAGTGAATAAAAAACTCAGATTCCTGCATCCGCACAATGGGTGTGGATGCAAGGAGAACTCCTATGCTGTGCTATTGTATTTTGACAGCGGTGACATTTCCCTGTGGCAGGATACACTAATCAGTGCTGCAGTGGCTGATAAATTGCTGTTTTTTTAGAGAAGACTACACATGGATCAGGATTCGTCTGGTTCCTGCTGAACTAGCTGAATTTCGATGTGTGCACCCAGATTTAGGTAAACTCCTACATTGCAGCTTACCTGGGTTAGGTTCTTGCAGCAGCAATGGTGTGAGAGAGGATCATTGGGTGAGCATACCCTACTAGTTGAGTTAGTGGTTGTGAACTCTTGTGTGATCTAGGAAAGAAATTCCTAAACTCACCCTTTGCAATCACCTTCTTTTCAGTCTTTTAGTAGTTTGAGTGTGATTAATAAAAGTAGAAGAAATGAAACATGTTTCAAGAAGTAGAACATTTGTACTTTGTGGTGCTGCTCCAGGTTAAGGTGTAGTGCCCTATTGGGTAGTAGGGATGCCTGCATAAGAAAAACCCCTCCAGTTAGCAATGAACATTTAATCACCGCTCACGATAGCCAATCCTAGTGTGGATGTATACATAAGAAAGCCTCGGTCAATGTTGCTCCTTGGGCCACACCCCCTGACATGTTTTATCCTACCCACCGTGGGGATTAATCATAGTGGGTGGGGCAAAACATGTCAGGGGGCGTGCCACAAGGCTTTCACATGTATATATCCACACTAGGACCGGCTATAGTGAGCGGCGGTTTTATGTTTAAATGCTTTAAGAAGTTCATCCCTCATGCAGCAAGCCGGGAGTATACAATTCAGGCATGAAGAAAATGCCAACTGAATGCATTGCTCTTCAGATTAGCATTTACAGGCTAAGAATATATGCCCTTTTATGATTACATGCCTTACCATGACAGTGATTGTTTTCTGTGTGCCTTGATCCAGTAAGTAAAAAGCACAGGTCATTGCACGTGTAAACGAGTCCTCAAGGTTGATAAAGGTCTACTCAGGAGTAAAACAAACTATGTTGGCTGAACAAGGCTTTCAATTTTTTTTTTTTTACCCTACTCTGCTGTACTGTGGACTCATTTTATTTTTGATCTGGTAGCAGTAAGGCCTCGTACACACGACCGGTTTCCTCGGCAGAATCCAGCAAGAAACTTGTTGGGAGACGTGTTTTGCCGAGGAAACCGGTCGTGTGTACATTTTTCGACGAGGAAACTGTCGAGAAACTCGACGAGCCAAACAGAGAGCATGTTCTCTTTTTCCTCGACGGGAATGGAGAAAATTGGCTCGTCGAGTTCCTCGACAGCCGAACAAAAAAATCGACGAGGAAAACGACAGTTTCGCCCGACGAGTTCCTCGGTCGCGTGTACGCAGCCTCAGTGATGAACACAGTTTTACCTGCTCTGTTTTATATTATTGATGGCACAGGCAGACCACAGCATGATGGCTGCTATGGTTTCCTGGGGTCACATACATGTACAACAGAAACTTTTTTTAAAGTTTTTTTTTTTTATTGAGAAAGACCATAAATACAATCCATTCTATGGCTCTCTAAGGAAAGCTTCTAGTCTCACAAACCTGTGAATTTTCTATGTGTTTTAAAAAAAAAAAATCCCTAGTGGGGTTAGGGACACATTTCCATTAGGCTAGCAGCACATAATGCAGGGCGAAAAATATTATCTTATTTCCAGATTTGGGGGGGGTGATCTCCCTTTTGGGACCAAGAAAGTTGTAATGACCCAGTGAGAATGAAAAACTTCCCCACTACAGCCAAAAGAGAAAATTCCAGTCTGGGTGAGCCTGTGTTCCCCACCACCACCGGATTCCAAGTTATAGAGTCCGAAGGACACCTCCTTTGTTTTTACTGTTTGACAGAATAAAGTCCAACCATTGAAATCCAGTAGTAGTTCTTCTTAACAAAATGGCTGCCTCCAGTGCGTGGCTATGACAGGTCTACCTTGCACACCAGAACAGAAGGGGGTGCTTTTCTTAGGCACACCTGACATGATAATACTCCAGCAGTTACCTCTGCTTCAGTAATGCACTGTGTTTTGCACTTATTTTGTAATGTTTTAATATGTGTTTGTATATGTTTTGTCATTTGTATTTCTTGGATGCATGAGAAAGAGTAAACTGTATCTCTTTTATGTGCAAGCTGTAAAATCAGACATGAGCTAGACTTTTAACCTGTTTGGGTTTGGGACATCAGGAGCTGTAAAGATCAGATTAACCAACGTTTCAGAAATATTAAACAGTTTAAGACCACCCCACAACATATTTACTGCTACTGGGAGGTCTTCCTGTGCAGAATTGCATGTGTGTGTATGAATATGTGTGCACTTCCGTCGGGGTGGGTGGGGGGTGCGCTCCACCAGCAGGCTGCTTCTGTTTTGGTTACTTACAGCAGAAGCCGATCGGTGGGTGCCGGCCAGCACCCACTGATCAGCACCCAGAGACACAGAATAGAGCTCTGCCTATGTAAACCAGGCAGATCTCCGTTGTGATAGGGGGGAAGGGTGGAGTTTGTGTCCCTGCAAAGCAGGAAATAAAATCCATCCATTCTCTGAGTAAAAGCAGCACACATAGTACAGTAAAACACCAGCTAGGCAAACGGTTAACCATTTGAGTACCCTAGATGTTTACCAGTGTCATTAGTACAGTGTCCATGCATATTTTTTAGCACTGATCACTGTATTAGTGTCACTGCTCCCCACAAAGTGTCAGTTAGTGTCCAACTGTCTGGTCTGGTGCAATATCGCGGTCCTGCTATAAGTTTCTGATTGCCACATAACTATACATACTATAGTTTGAAGAAGCTATAACATTTGCGCAAAACATTCAATATACGCTTATTGGGGGTTATTTACGAAAGGCAAATCCACTTTGCACTACAAGTGCAAACTACAAGTGCAAAGTGGACTTGAATTTGCACTGAACGTGCACTTGGAAGTGCAGTTGCTGTAAATCGAAGGGGTAGATCTGAAATGAGGGAGAAGCTCTGCTGATTTTATTATCCAATAGTGCAAGCTAAAAATGCTAACAATTTTCAAAAGTCTTAGTCTAGGTTATGAAACGTGACATACAGGTGGGAAGAATCAAAGAATATTATAAAGCCCTCATCTGATTTCCAGCATGTTACATGATTGAGATGTGTTTTGTTTGTTTTTTCATGAAAGTGGCATGGCAGACTTCTAAATTGCATCTGAGTTTAATGAAAAGAATCGTGGGTAGATTTGTTTTCACTGCCTCAGCGCCTCATTATGTATTAGTTAAGGGTCAGGGGATTTTTCAAACTATACACTGAGATAGAATTCCCTTTCTTACTAAAAGCAACTCTTGTCACTTTACTATGCTCTCTTATACAGAGGTTACCTGTAGGCTCGGTTCACACAATTCGTATGACAGGAAAGTGTGACCGGCTCTCACCGGGGCGGCTGCGGAGTGCTATGCAGAAGGGTCCTGTGCATCTTTGACTCAGTTTCAGGTCTGAATTCTGGAAAAAATTGAGTCATGATTCACCACCACAAATAGCATGAAACACCCTTAAAGAAGCAAGTAAATGCCTTTTCTTCTGTCCGTGCTTCTGAATAGAGAACTCATCTCCTGAAGTCTGTAAAAAAAAAAAAAGAAACCCTTCCAGGAGTAGCGATCTCCTGTGTTTCCCATGATGTTCAGTGGTTCTCTCATAACTCCACATCACTAAAGGCCACAGTAGTGACAGAGTTTAGCAAAAGGAACCACTGAGGTTTGATTGAGGCCTTGTTTACATGGACAAACTGCAGCATATGTCCCTGTGAGGGCCGTGTACCTTCCTGTCTTAGGAACACAGACAAAAAAAAATAAACTGACAGGTTTTAACCCCTTTCAAAATGTAGGGAATTTTTTTTTATATACATACAATATTAAAGATTTTTAATTATAATCAGTAATACAGTTATTATCTAGTTATAAAAATCCTACAATTTGTTTTGTTTTTTCCAATGTGCATTTATTTTTTCTAAAGCGCATATTATTTCTAAAGCTCTATTTGCAAAATTTTATTACTATGACCAATATAAGCAAAAATCACGTATTTTTAAAGTATTATGCAATAACATATTATTCTATGTTAACCCGGTGCAACCACTATTTATTAAAGTCTTAATTTTCAGGCCATCAGAGTTTTATAAATTTTCACTAAAGAGTTTTTTTAGTGAAACCAGACAAGGTTTATCAATGTAATTTAAAAGGGCCAATATAGCTTGGTCCTTAATATCTTCTGCCACTGGTAGAAAAAATTGTGCACGCAGGACTTGTTCCAGGATCCTTTATGGTTTTGCCTCTGTGCCACTTCTTCAGACCATTCTGGTCCTTTGTATGCTGACTTCCAGGAATAGTGTCATTATGCCCCTGATTCAGGAGGCAAGACCTAAGGACATACCTTACTGAGGTCATTCTGTACTCCGTGACAATTAGCCTTTCCTGACATGAGCCAAGTTGATAATTGCATATCAGTTGGCTTCCCCTCTAGGGCTTCCATAAAAAGAGTTCTCTGCATTGCCTAGTGCCCCCACAGCTGCCTCTTGCTAGGATGGACACTGGGGCCTGCACAACCTGATACCCTCTACCAATTCTAATTATCCATGTTGGCAAACACAAAAAGCAGTCATTACAGAGCTTGGGTTATGTTTAGGGACAGAACTTCTTACCTTCCAAGGGGTGGCCATTGCATGTGTTGCCTGAGGTGGCACAGAATGTAGAAATGCCCTCCTGTGCATGGGGTTGCTGGGGTAGATGAGGATGTTTTTACTCAGATGCAAAGAGCAGCTGCCACTTGATTTTTGTATTGTTAATAAAGCAGTATTCAAAGCATTTGTGTAGTTTATTTGTTCTAAATAAAGGAACCGAAGCATACAACCACCATTTGAGTATGTTACCAACTCAGCGTACACAACACGATACCATGTTTCTTTCATTCAGGTGATTTTACTCGTTTATATGGTGACAGCAACTTCTGGAAGTTGTAGTGTAGACCTCCTGAAAGAATTCAGAGAACCAAGAGTTTATGTCCTCAGGAAAGGACAGCACCTTCCCCTGTGCATCCCGTATGCTTGCTATTTGAGTGGACCCTGTCTGGCCTCTAGCTAACCAAGCCAATAGCCACCCATTTTTATTACCGTACTCAAATAACCTTTGTGTAGAGTGCAGCATAGATTTTTTTACTTTGCTCTAAATTATACAAGGATAGCTCCCTTAGGGTTTTCTGTCAGGTCAAGTGATTAGCACTGGTTGAGGATTATATTTAGGTGGCCTCCTGCCTGCCAGCCTCCTCCTCCATGGTCTCAAGGACCTGAGAAGCCTCCCTCTGCACAGAGGAGATGCGAGAAACATACTCCCCTCTGATCCACGCCTTAAACGCATCTTAGCATTAGCAGAGTCCCTGTTCAGAGCCCAGTAGTTGCAAATAGCTTTCATCAGTGCCCTTCTGTATCCTATCATCAAGCGCCCAGAACCTGGACAGACGCCACAGACCAGGTGGTTTAGCTAGAGAAATAGTAAGGCTGACAGGGGCGTGTTCTGAGATCCCCCTGGGTAAGTGTCGAATTTCCCTCGTCCAGTGCAACGCACCAGATGAGGCAAATACCAGGTCTATGTGAGATAGAGTTCGATACGTGGTAGAGTGAAATGTGAATTCCCTGCCTTGGGGATAATAATGCCTGCATACATGAGAGCATGCAAAAGCACATACCTGCCCCCAGGGTCCGTACGAACATCTAGAATCTGAAACGGGAGGGATCTATGAATCAGTATACTGACTCCTCTAGCATAATTTGAATATGTGGAACGGGAGTGAGTTCCCACCCATGCCCTCCTAAGACCAAGGATCCTGGATACATTCATGTGGGTCTCTTGAAGAATACAAATATAAGGGACAGACTTCTGTAGGAATTTAAAAACAAGGGACCTCTTAATGGCCGAATAATAAGAGACAACAGATCTCCCATAGACATAAGGCACTACCATTAACAATATACGTTCCCACAACATCTGCAATGGCAGAAAACTACCCCCCAACCCTGCATCCCTAGTAGATACGAGAGATGCATGTTATCCCTTACCCCAACGTTTACAAATTTAACAAGGGCGCAAACTCAAGAACAGTAGAAAACATAGAGAGGCATTGCCAGCAGGAGCATCAGAGATGCTGGAATAGTGTGAAAACAAGTTATCCTGGGAGTTCCAAGGGGCACAGTACTTAGTTACAACATATGAAACCTAAACAACATGTTTTATTAGGAGAACAATGACTGACCGGAGTCAGAACCCGTGAATACTGCAGGATACGGGAACAGCATGGGCAGGAGCTGCCTCCCACCCTGTGCCCATCATCCCAACTTTCTTGGGCAAAGAAACAGGTAAAACAATCACGTATGTATCCATGTTGGTTATACTCTGCGGTTAGCTTCGAGAGCGAGGCGGAGATGGGCACCCGTGCCATGACCAGCGCCCTGCCGAGTAGATAAACATGACGTCCAATCCCAGAGACTCCATGTTTATCTACTCAGAACTTCAACTCCCCAGCCCTGTGAGCCGCCCGGAGGATCTCGTCTAGATGCCTAAAGTTGAGCATCCGGAAGATCAGGGTGTGAGGGTTGGAGCCCGGCGGCCCAGGAACCCGAGGGATCCGGTGGGCATGCTGCACATTGAGATACGGGGAGAACTGGGCAGTCAGCAACAGTGACCTCAACATCTCCTCCACAAAGACCGTTGGATTCCTCCCCTCTGCCCCTTCAGGCATGCCCACGATCTGGAGGTTGTTCCTCCGGTTCCTGTTCTTGGCGTCGTCCATCTTGTATTCCAGGGCACGGGTCTTAGTCTGTAAAGTGCGGATGGAGGTAGTACGTTTTGTGATGATATCCTCTGTCTGCCCCACGCACTACTCCACCTTCGATATCTGTGATCGGAGCTTGTCTATACCCAGGCGGATAAGGCCCACGTCTAGCTGCACCGCCTCGATCTTATTCGTCAGTGCAGCCTGGCATGAGGCAATAGCAGCCATCACCTCCGGAAACCCGAGCTGTGTCTCAGCCTCCATCTGTGATGCCATGTTGGTGAACAGCCGGGGGGACTCTGTCACATGGTGTTCCGTGAACAGAGCTGTATCCTCCAAAAACTGCGGGAAACAACCTTTTTTCGCTTTCTGCCGAGTCCTGTATGGCATCTGTATTAGTTAAGTTCTGTCCTGAAGGAGAAATCAGCCAGAAGTTAGGATAAAAACAAAACGATCAGCAGAGCTCTGAAACCCACATCCTCTCAGGTTGCCATCTTGGACATGCCCAAACCTATGCATTTTTAGTGCTTTTTGCATTTTGCAGATTTGCACTACAGAACGTGTTTCATAGAAAACCATGTTAGATGGACTGTAGGGCAAATCTGCAAAAAGCACTAAAAATGTATAGGTGTGAATCAGGTCTAAAAGACCCTGGATGTCTCCTCTGTGCTCCACTGAATGTAATTCAATGCAAATCTCATTGCATTACATTGTTTCCGAACATGCTGGCAAGGGACACTGAGAGGAATAAAAATATAAAAACTAAGGCTGTATGACCAGACTATTATTACCAAGCTTCAGACCAACTTTAAACTATTGTTAACTCTTTTGAGAAAAGGTTACAAAGTAGCTTGGGAAAATCATGAGAAAGAGCTAGGAACTGATGGCTAAAAATTATAAAAAACATTAAAAATACAAAAAAATAAACGATTTAATTGTTTTCTATATATTTGTAGGCCTTAGTCAATCTTATATTTGTTCTGAATATCTTAAATTCATTTTTTATTTTTTTTGCCTAGCTTGACACTTTGGGGTTAAAATTTAGAGGCAATCAGATGGAACAACTTACCAAACCTGCTACAACCAGTTTCAAACTTAATCAAGTGTAATAACGTTGCAATTTGATCCTGTGTCCCTGGACTAAATAATTATATTTATCCCTGAAAGGGTGTGTTTCCAATACAGATTGCATCAAGGGCAGTCAAGGGATCTGGCCTGTTCTGCCCATATCTTCGATCATAGCGAGTCACCCGCTGCTATTAAAATCCTGGAACACAGGAAATGCAAAAACCACAATTAAGATCCATTTCAGAGCATTCTTACATGAGCCTGCATAGATTAACCACAGTCACATGGCCTCATCACTGAGACGCTTTCATGCTGAGCCTTGTGTGACCATTCAGTAAACTAGTGATGTATACGTGTTCTGCACTGAAGATTATAAAATGTTAAAGAGACCCTGTCACCAAGGCTACAGGCTCCTCTTCAAGTACTGTAGCTGCTGACTTTTAGTATAAGGACACTTAACTGCCCTTAGATCCAGTGATGTCCTCATCCTGGCTGATTCTTCAATCAGTTTTGGGTGCCGGCTTCTAAGATAATGGAAATAGGAAGTGAAGCCTTGTGGCTTTTCAACTGGTTTGCTACTGTGCATGCTTGAGTCGCGCTGCACCTTGTGAATGCTCTCATAGTCTTCTGAGACCTGTAAAATGTGCCCCAGAAGGCAGGGGGGGGGGGCAAACTTAAGTCTTGCTGCAGAAATCTGAGCCAGAAGTGGGAACGGGTACCTATCAAAACCCGGTAACTGTCCCCCCCCCCTAAAAAGATGTGGGTCAGATGTGGCAGTAGAGGGGGGAGAGGGTCGCAAACAAGTTGAGCTTCCCCTTTTAGGTGGAGCTCCGCTTTTACAAAAACACTGATAAAACAAGTTTTTCCTTTCCAGTTCCTTTTTTTTTATTATTTACTTGCAGAGTGTGACTTTGAACTTGCTAGAAAATTTGACTAGACTATTATTTCACACAGCCTCCTCTATCCTTGCATTTCGCAGCCCACCTCTGATCTGGTAGTACTAAATTGCTGTTTATTCTGGCCCAGCTCCTCCTTCCCTTCCTTTACCTCATTACACAACAGGGTGGAGCAATGAAGAGCACTTGAGCGAATGCTCTAAAGGCCTGTACACAATCGGATTTTCCGACAGGAATTGTGTGATGACAGGCTGTTGTCGGATAATCCGACCGTTTGTATGCTCCATAGGACAACTGTTGTCAGATTTTCCGCCAACAAATGTTGGATATTGTGCTTTCAAATTTTCCGACAACAAATGTGTGCTGTCGGATTATCCGATCGTGTGTACAGAAGTCCGTCAGAAAAAAAAAGTACAAATACGCATGCTCAGAAGCAATGTTAAACATAACACGACATTAGCAGAAGTTGCCCAAATGGTGGCGCTAAAGAGCTGAAAAACCACATTGTTTTGTTTTTGTTGGCTGACAATTCTTTGCCATTTGTATGCAAGACAAGTTCATGGCAATCGTCCGTGGAAAATCCGATTGCATGTACTAGGCTTTAGTCTGCTGGGGCTCCTGTCAGCACATCCAAAATATAGGTGCACCGTAAGAGTCTCGTGGCTTTTGGAAATACGTTAAATGTACATATGATGTTATGGTAAGATTGTTATTGAAATAAATGGTCTGGTGACCGGGTCTGACAGAGGTTCCAAGTTCCAGATTGTGGCCTGAAAACAATATTTCTTGAGTTGTCCTTGAAAATATTCTCTTTGGGGCCGGGTTCACACCTACGCCAATTGGATGCAGCTTAACCACTTTAGCCCCGGACCATATTGCTGTCCAAAGACCAGAGCACTTTTTGTGATTCGGCACTGCGTCGCTTTAACTGACAATTGCACGGTCGTGCGACGTGGCTCCCAAACAAAATTGGCGTCCTTTTTTTCCCCACAAATAGAGCTTTCTTTTGGTGGTATTTGATCATCTCTGCGGATTTTGCTATAATAAATATCCCCAAAAAAGATATAAAAAAACTTTTTTTTCCCTCAGTTTAGGTCGATACGTATTCTATATATTTTTCGTAAAAAAAGAAAAAATCGCAATTAGCGTTTATTGGTTGGTTAGCGCAAAATTTATAGCGTTTACAAAAAAGGGGGTCGTTTTATGGCATTTTTATTAATATTTTTTTTTTACTAGTAATGGCGGCGATCAGCGTTTTTTTTCGGTACTGCGATATTATGGCGGACACATCGGACACTTTTGACACATTTTTGGGACCATTGCCATTTTTATAGCGATCAATGCTATAAAAATGCATTGGATTACTATAAAAATGCCATTGGCAGTAAAGGGGTTAACACTAGGGGGCAGGGAAGGGGTTAAGTGTGTTCCTGGTGTGTTCTAACTGTATGGGGGGGTGGCCTTACTAAGGGAAATCGCTGATCTTCTGTTCATACATTGTATGAACAGAAAATCAGCGTTTCCCCCCGCTGACAGTACCGAGAGGTATGTGTTTACACACATACCTCCCGTTCCCCGCTCTGTAACGAGCAATCGCAGGTGCCCGGCGGCGATCGTACCCGCCGGGCACGTGCACGGGACTCGGGGGCACGCGCGCCGGCCGCCGTCGGTGCGCGTGACCCCCTAGTGGCCGAAAAAGAGAGGACGTAGAGCTACATTCTCCCGCGAGACAGTGCCACCGTCCCGTAGTAATATGACGGCGTGCGGTCGGCAAGCAGTTAAAATGCATCCAATGTGCATGTCATTAGAAAATACATACATTTTTATGAGGCTGGTTTACATATCTGCGGTGGATTCGCAATGCGCAGTGCCAGAAAAACGTGTGCGTTTTCTAGGCATTGTGGTGCGGCTCAGGTGCGAATTCAGGCCCATTATCTAGGATTTCTCTCCCTGCTCACTACACTCCCTTCCTCTCCCTCCCCTCCGAGGTCACCAAATTCGTAGCTACAACATATGCCTCGTTTGCACTGAGCAGATCGGTTCGGGTCGCTTAGAATGGAACAGGTTAGAATGGTCCGGTCTATTCTGCTGAGCATTTCCACTGCAAATCGGACCATCCGGGACCATACAAGGTTTAGAAAAAAAGCCTAGCACGTCCACCAATCAGTGAGATGTATTTGTAGGTCCGCCCTAATGGAACCGGTCCATTTTCTATGGCCCCACATCTGAAGCAGGATCCAGTACGGTTCGCTTTTATGGCACGCTTTCGTAATGGAAACACCCAAAATAGCGTACCGAACCGATCCGCTCAGTGGTGGAAACAAGGCATTAGATGATCAGCTGAACAGCTCTGTTATCTCTTTTCAGAGATAACATAGCTGGAATTCGCACCCCTTACTTTATTTCCCTGAAAATTAATATATCTATACAGTAAAACCTTTAAACATAATTCCTTCCGGAAGCATGCTTGTAATCCAAAGCACTTGTATATCAAATCAAATTTTCTCATAAGAAATAATGAAAACTCAAATGATTCGTTCCACAACCATTCATTCATAAATCATTCAGTTTATAGTCCATATTAAAAGATTATGGCAATCTGATAAATTGTGTAACCATAAAATGTCCATCCACAATTGGAAGCCTCCCCAAGGGGATTAGAAGCAAAATCCAGCAGGAGGTACTGAGTATAAAAGAGAAGAGAGGCGCCTCTAAGTGTAGCAATATGGATACATTTAATGAAGGTACAATATTTAGAAACTCACATGGTTGGTGATTAAAATAGGCACATCTAAGTATGCAGGGATCTGGGGTAAAGCGATTCACATAGACCGTCATCCTCACCACTGGCTTTCACCGATATCAGTCTGCAATCGTGACCGGGAAGACTACCCTGCAGTAGAGCGATCTCAATGGCGACATCAATGGCGGTGAGGAGATGGTCTATGTGGACAGCTTTATCCCGTATGCCTGCATACTAAGATGTGCCTGTTTTAACCATCAACCATGTGAGTTGCTAAATATTGTACCTTCAATAAATGTAACCGTATTGCTACACTTCTCTTCTCTTTTATACTCAGTTGTGACATGACGCTACTCTTATATTAAGACATCGCTTGTATATCAAGTCAAAATTTATTAAAAATGTTTGCTTGTCTTGCAAAACTCATCCATGTGACAGGACTGGGCCAATCAGCATTGTCACAGAGGTGTCCATAGCCCTATATGGCTTTGCACAGAGCCTAATTTTCTCCCCTATTGACTGAATAGCCAAAGAAAGCGTTTTGTAATTTTTTTGTTCCTTCTATTTGTTTTGCATTGCATATAAAGCACTTGTCGCATCTCTTTATATATAAAGGATGACAATTATATTAATACATTTTGCTCTGACATGAAAAATATCAAAGAATTCAGCTGCTTTCAAATCATTTCTCTCCACCCCCAGTCGGAGGTTTAATCTCAGTGACTCACGCATGTAGAATGCACCGCGAGGTGCTCACAGATGTGTCAATTTATTTTGTCAAAACACGTTTTCTTGGAGAAGGTTCACAGGTGATATTGGATTACAGATCGCTTGTCTGTCTTGTTTGGCAGGGAAGTCCATGGCGTTGTTTTATTGCTGGGATGAAGGCATGGCTTTGTCATCTAAAGTAATAGTCACACATGACACCACTCTTGTACAAGCAGCAGTCACGTTATTCTGCATTCTTAGCAGCACAGTGGCTCGTTCACACCTGGTGCGTTGATCCACGAAAAAGCGGTAATAAAGTCCTTTTACAGGTAAGCCCTATTATAGGCCTACCTGTAGGTAAAGCGAATATCTCCTAAATGTGCAGTGACGTCACCGGCGCATGCTCTCTGAAGGTCCGACATACTATGCTGGACTTTCAAAATCCAAGTGGCAGAAGCCGCAGGAGTGATGTCATCGCGGGTCCGGCGACTCATACAGCCAGAGACCGCAAACCCAAAAAGGTGACAGGGCGTCATTGGAGGGCTTCGTTCCACAGTAACTACGCTGCTCAATAAAATTAAAGGAACACTATGAAAACATATGAGATCTCAACAGACAAAAATCTCATGCTGGATATCTATACTGATATGGACTGGGTAATGTGTTAGGAATGAATGGATGGCACATCATTTGATAGAAATGAAAATTATCCACCTACAGAGGGCTGAATTCAAAGACACCCCGAAAATCAAAGTGAAAAAATTATGCAGCAGTATGGTGTTCAGTAGTTTGTATGGCCCCCAAGTGCTTGTATGCATGCCTGACAACATCAGGGCATGCTCCTAATGAGACGACGGATGGTGTCCTGGGGTATTTCCTCCCAGATCTGGACCAGAGCATCACTGAGCTCCTGAACAGACTGAGGTGCAACCTGACGGCACCGGATGGACCGAAATATAATGTCCCAGAGGTGTTCTTTTGGATTTAGGTCAGGTGAGCGTGGGTGCCATTCAATGGTATCAATTTCTTCATCCTCCAGAAACTGGCTGCATGCTCTCACCACATGAGGCCAGGCATTGTCGTGCACCAGGAGGAACCCAGGACCCATTGCACCAGCGTAGGGTCTGACAATGGGTCCAAGGATTTCATCCCAATACCTAATGGCAGTCAGGGTGCCATTGTGTAGCCTGTAGAGGTCTGTGTGTCCTTCAATGGATATGCCTCCCCAGACCATCACTGACCCACCACCAAACCGGTCATGCTGAACGATGTTACAGGCAGCATAAACTTCTCCGCGGTTTCTCCAGACCCTTTCACCTCTGTCACTTATACTCAGGGTGAAAAGCATGGGGCACCAGTGGTGGACCTGCCAATTCGGGTGTTCAATGGAAAATGCCAATCGAGCTCCACAGTGTCCGGAAGTGAGCACAGAGCAAACTAGAGGACGTTGGGCCCTCAGGCCACCCCCATGAAGTCTGTTTCTCATTGTTTGGTCAGAGACATTCACACCAGTGGCCTGCTGAAGGTCATTTTGTAGGGCTCTGGCAGTGCTCATCCTGTTCCTCCTTTCTGATGGGTTAAGGACCTTCTATGGCTCTGTCCAGCTCTCCTAGAGCAGTGTTTTTCAACTCCATTCCTCAAGGCACACCAACAGGTCTTGTTTTAGGCTTTCCATTATTTTGCACAGGTGATTTGATCAGTTTTACTGCCTTAGTAATCACCACAGCCATTTCATCTGAGGGAAATCCTGAAAACTTAGAGTAACCTGTCTCCTGGAATCTCCTCCATGCTCTTGAGACTGTGCTGGGAGACACGGCAAACCTTCTGGCAATGACACATATTGATGTGTTATCCTGGAGGAGTTGGACTGCCTGTGCAACCTTTATAGGGTCCAAGTATCGCCTCATACTACCAGTAGTGACATTGACCCTAGCCAAATGCACAACTAGTGAAAAACAGGCAGAAAAGATGAGTAGGGGAAAAAAATGTCAGACACCTCCACCTGAAAAAACATTCCTGTTTTGGAGGTCGACTCATTAATCCCCATCTAGTGCACCTGTTGTTAATTTCAAATAACTGCAAAGCAGCTGAAACTGATTAACAACCCCCTCTGTATACACCCCTCCCCCTCTGCTACTTAAAGGAACACTAAAGGTTTGTCTTTTCTTAGATGAATTGATTGCTGTAAGCTAGAGCATTTAAATATCACTTACCTCGTTTTTTCTTTTGACCTCCAAAATACAGTAATCCAGGTTGGAAAACACCATTTCCTGTCTCTCCTCTTCTTGCTTTCCACCAGCATCTGAGCCGTTTTGCATGGTGGAAAGCAGAATGTGCTCACCCCCTCCCTATGACTACAGCCCTGCGTGAAGATGCTCTGTTATCCCTTACAGGCATGGAGGCTAAGCCTAATGGAATTTGTAGTTCCCATTAGGCCGTGATGTAGCAAGAATGAATGCGCACCGCAAACCAGGAAGTCAGTGAGAATAACAATTCAGGAGTGACTGAGGTGAATAAAACAGCTCAATTTCAACAGGTATCAAACTAGTTATAATGCAAAACATTACTTTTTACTTTATCAGCTACTGTCAGACTTTAATTTAAAAGGAAAACATTTTTGTCTTTACAACCTCTTTAACTGACCAGATCAATATCCCAGGAGTTCTGATTCAAAGGTGTTCCTTTCATTTTTTTGAGCAGTGTATATCACAACGTGCATTGCACACTAGCACATTATGCAATTAACTTGCAGGGGAAAGTTTTTTTTTTTTTACTGCCGCTGTTTACAAGTGCTTTAAAACTTAAATCCAGGTATTGCTATTAAAGTGTAACTAAAGTACATTTTATTTTTTATTTTTTTATTAAAGTAACAATCATGTTCCCTCATTATTTTCTTCTCTTTATTTTTTCTTTCTTCTCTTCGACCCCTCGATAGAACTTGATAGGCCCCTGGTGGACCCAATGTTAATTACTAGTTGTTCATTCTTTCCTACACAATATTTGCTTCTGGCCCCGGGGACCTGCTTACACTTAGAGCCCTTTCACACTGGGGCCTTTTTCACGCGGTACAGCGCTAAAAATAGCGCTGCTATACCGCGTGAAAAAGGCTTTCACACTAAAGCGGTGCGCTAACAGGACCGCTCCAAAAGTCCTGCTAGCCGCATCTTTACAGCGGTAGAGGAGCGGTGTGTTCACCGCTCCTATACTGCGCCTTCCCATTGAAATCAATGGGAAACCGTGGTAATAGCGCCAGCAATGCGCCTCTATAGAGGCGCATTGCGGGCGGTATTAACCCTTTTTCCTCTGCTAGTGGGGGTTAAAACCGCACCGCTAGCGGTCGAATACCGCGGTAAATACGACGGTATAGCAGCGCTAAAAATCGCGCTGCTATACCGCCACCGCAGGTAACGCTGCAATGTGAAAGCAGCCTAATACATGACTTTTGCATATGTGTGCATTGTATACCAATGCTGGGGGCAGAGAAATAGAAAATGTTTTTGACTTTAATACAAGGAATGCATTAAGGTAAAACATGTTTTTAGCTTCAAGGCCAGTTCAAACCACATGCAGTCCAGTGCGTTGTTTTTCTGCATCACAAACGCATTGAAAGTAGGTTATATGGTTTCCAATGGCATCAATAACACCAGTGAGGTTCCAGTGCGTTTTAGAAAATATGCTGCATTTTTCCTGCACTGGACTGTACTGGAACACAGTTAAAAAGTATAAAAAACACACCGGAATGCACTGGAATGCATCAAAAACACACAAGACCTAAGTACAGGAAAAAATAAGAAAAAAGGATCTGGAATGCACCCAGAAATGCATCAAAAATGCATTTAAAAAAATAATCGGAAGACATTAAAAACGTGCATGCAGAAATGCATCTGGAACGGATATGGAGTGCGTTTTTGTGGTGTGAATCAGCCCTGGTGCCGCGTACACACGACCATTTTTAATGGTTTAGAAAAAACAAAGTTTTTTTCAACCCAATTATTGTTAAGCATGCCTTGCCTACACGCAATCGTGAAAAAAAAATGCTCTAGCAAAGCGCCGGTGACGTACGACGGCACTATAAATGGGAAGTTCCATTTGCATGGCGCCACCCTTTTGCTGATTTTGTGTTAGTAAAAGTTTGGTGAGAGACGATTCACGCTTTTCAGTCTGTTACAGCGTGACGAAGGTGCTATCTCCATTACAAACGGTAGTTTTACCAGAACAAGCGCTCCCATCTCATAACTTGCTTCTAAGCATGCGCATTATTTTCACGTCGTTAGAGCCCAAACACAACCATTTTTTACGAAGTTAAAAGCGACGCGAAAATTTAGAGCATGTTCTAAACTTTTAATGCCCACTTTTAACAAATGCTCTGGAGCCTACACACGACTGTTTTTAATGACATGAAAAAAAAAATGTAATTTTTCACATTGCGAAAAACGGGCGTGTGTACGTGGCATTAGTATCCCTTTAATCACTTTAATACACACACCTTCCTGCCCAAAGCCAATTTTTAGCTTTCAGTACTGCCGCTTTTTAAATGACAATTGCGCGGTCATGCTACACTGTACCCAAACAATTTTTTTTATAATTTTGTTCCCTCAAATAGAGCTTATTTTGGTAATATGATTACATCTGCGGTTTTTATTTTTTGCTAAACGAATAAAAAAAGACCCACATTTTTGAAAAAATATATGTTTTTCTTTGTTTTTGTTAATGAAAATAAATGGGCACTGATGGGCACTGATAAGCTGCACTAATAAGGTAGCACAGATGAGGTGGCACCAATGAGATGGCACTGATGAGGTGGCACTGATGGGCAGTGACTGATGGGCACTCATAGGTGGCACTGAAAGGCTGCACTGATAGGCACTTAAGGGTGTCACTGATAGACGGCACTGATGGGCACTGAAAGGTGGCATTGATGGGCACTGATGGCTGGCACTGATAGATTTCACTGATAGGCATTGCTTCTGGCACTGGCAGGCATTTTTCATGGTCACTGATTGGCAGCTGCCTGGGCACTGATTGGCATTTCCCTGGTGGTCTAGGGTGGCATACCGAACTCAGACTGACACACCGCAACAACGGTTGTCACGATGCGCGCCCCCGTCATATGATGTCTGGTCAGGATAACAGATCCACTTTGCCATCGTCATTTTGCTATATGGCAGACAGTTAAGTAATTTGCTTAAGCTGATTGGCTGAGGTGGAGAAAAGGGCAGATGATGTCACAACCTTGGTATAAACAGGGCCAAGGATAAATCCAAGGGAAAAAAAAAACAAGCTTACTTCCTGACCAGTTCACAGACAACCAAATAAACCTATCTTAGGCCGCGTACACACGAGGGGATATGTCCGCTGAAAACGGTCCGATGGACCGTTTCAGCAGACATCTCCGCTCGTGTGTATGGGCTAGCGGACAGATTTCTCCACCCGACAGATTTCAAAGCAAGCTTTGAAATCTATCCGGTGGGAATCTGTCCGCCCGACATGTCTGCTGGTTAGTACACTTACCAGCAGACATGTCGGCCCCCACCGCCGCCGCGCCGCTGCCGAATGGATTTGGCGCATGCGCGGAAGTGTTTTACTTCCTGGTGCGGTGACGTGGCGGTGACGCGGCGGCGTCAACGTCACCGCCGCGTCACCACTACGTCACCGCGCCGTCCGGCGGCGGGGAATTTGATCCGATGGTGTGTACACGCCATCGGATCAAACTCCCGATCGGACATATCCGATGGAAATGGTCCGCGGACCGTTTTCATCGGATACATCCGATCGTGTGTATGGGGCCTAAGAGTTTGCGTTAAAAGCAGGGGTTTAGTCTGCACGGATTTGCAAATGCATGCGTAAGCCACAGAGCCTTGCCACAGCTTCCCTGGTATCTGTGGTCCCTAAAGCCTCATACACAGGATCGGATTTTCCGTGGACAAAGAGTAGGACTTTGTCTGAAGGGCGTGAACTTGTATTGCATACAAATGACAAGAATTGTCAGCCACAAAAACAAAACAATGTGGTTTTTCAGCTCTGTTAGCACCACTCTTTGGGCAACATCTGCTAATGTTGTGTTATGGTTAGCATTCTGAGTATGCGTATTTGTACTTTGGAGTTTTGCTTGACAAACTTGTGTACACACGATTGGTAAATCTGACAAGACACAATTGTTGACAGACAATTAAAGCATGCTATCCCACATTTGTTGGCAAAAATCTGACAATTGTCCGATGGAGCGTACAAACGGTCGGTTATTTGGACATCAGCCTGTCATCACACAATTCCCGTTGGATAATCCGATCGTGTTTACGGGCCTTATTTCTAACTCAGGGCGATACGCCCTATAGGCTCACTATGCAAGCCGCTTAGGGCCCCGCAAAACTGCAGAGGGCCCCCCAAATTACTAGAGGCCACAATCTCACCCTTAGTCAATCAGAGCAAGGCCTTTTATTAAAGGGGTTGTAAAGACAAATATTTTCCTCTTAAATTAAAACCTGACAGCAGCTGATAAAGTAAAAACAAATGTTTTGCATTATAACTAGTTGATACCTGTTGAAATTGAGCTGTTTTATTCACCTCCGTCATTCCTGAATCGTTATTCTCACTGACTTCCTGGTTTGCGGTGCGCATTCATTTTTGCTACATCACGACCTAATGGGAACTACAGTTCCTATTAGGCTTAGCCAACATGCCTGTGAGGGATAAGAGAGCATCTTCACGCAGGGCTGTAGTCATAGGGAGGGGGTGAGCACATTCTGCTTTCCACCATGCAAAACGGCTCAGATGCTGGTGGAAAGCAAGAAGAGGAGAGACAGGAAATAGCATTTTCAAACCTGGATTACTGTATTTTGGAGGTCAAAAGGAAAAACGAGGTAAGTGATATTTAAATGCTCTAGCTTACAGCAATCAATTGATCTAATAAAAAACAAACCTTTAGTGTTCCTTTAAATCATAAATACGACTCCCAGAAAGAGAACAGGAAGTCGTTGGAACACAGTGCTGTATACTGTGTGTAGCTGTAGCTACATACTGTTTATACCGCAGTCTATACAACACTCACAGCGGTCACATCGGTTAGTAGGTTAGTAAAATAAATAGTTTGGGCCTGCTTGGCATTAATGTACTAATACGAAGTTAAAACAAACCTGCAGTTAGACTATAGCACAAAGGCAACTAGAAAACAATTGTTCTCTGTGGGGTCTGTCTATTGTAGCCAAAGTGCTGGCTGTGCTGTTACCTTCATTCTGGGACACTCCTTTGCAGGTTATGTATGGAGCTTCTTCCCCCTAGCGCTCAACACAGGGAATAATCACATCACTATCTGAGTGCAGAGGATTGTGGGACATATAGTCTGGTCACTATAATCTGTGGTAGACCTAATACTGTTGAAAACGACAAATTTCAGTGTGCTGAGGCACAAAGGAATTCTGGGTGAGCAGATAAATTGAACTGTCCTGGGCAGGCTCACTCTCTTGGGACACTGAAGGTGCAAGTGTGACATGCTGTCACCCCACTTCTGTTTGAAGGCCATCACGTCTTAGGCAGAGCTTCTGAGCCAACAGATTGCCAGTAAGGCACTTTGCATCTAGGTGCATTCAGAAGCCTGTCCAGGGACATCCTGTCCTCAGGAGACGATGTGTCTGCAGGATTGGTGAAAGGGCAGATGCCCATTTTATCTCTAAAACCTTACCTAGAGACACTCCATGCAGACACCTTTACACCTTATTAGCTGCAAGGCCTTTGATGTGGGAAATACAATATCTATTCCATTCAGCTCTCCTGGATTGCCACTATACAATAATATCTCTGGGCACCACCACAGCTAGCTGAAGATCAGTACGGGAGTACGTTCCACGGCGCCGGCATTCTTACTGTGGGCGCCCGGCTTCACAGCCAGGCATGCACTGCAAATGCGTGAGCGCGCTGTGAATGGAAGGGCAATCTTCTGGAACCTGTGACGTGACCCAGAAGATTGCAGGGAGGAAGGGGGAGAGGTGATCTTCCTTCCGGCGCCACGGAGCCCGGGTAGGAAGTGGGAGCTGGATGCCTCTAAAAAGAGCGTATCCGCTCCCCCATTTAAAAAAAAAATGCTGAATGTGGCATTTCAGGGGGTCAACGTCACTTAAAGTGAAAGTTAAATTTTTGGGTGGAACTCAGCTTTAACCACTTCCCGACGGCCGTACGAATATATGCGGCCGTCGGGCTGTCCTGAATCTCTGACAGGGCGCATATATGCGCCCTGTGCTTTTAATGGCCACTAGAGGGCGCGCGTGTCCGCCGGCGGCGCGCGCGTGCCCGCTGCATTCCTGAGATGCTGATGCGCGTGCCTGGCGGCCGCGATGTCCGCCAGGCACTCGCAATCGGCGGTTACAGGGATAAGACATGGATCTCTGTGTGTAAACACAGAGATCCACGTCCTGTCAGGGAGTGAGGTGACCGATCTGTGTCTCTTGTACATAGGGACACAGCATCGGTCACCTCCCCCAGTCACCCCCCCCCCTCCCCCCACACAGTTTAGAACACACCCAGAATACATTTAACCCCTCCATGCCCCCCTAGTGTTAACCCCTTCACTGCCAGTCACATCTATACAGTAATCGGTGCATTTTTATAGCACTGATCGCAGTATAAATGTGAATGGCGCCAAAAATGTGTCAAAAGTGTCCGATGTGTCCGCCATAACATCGCAGTCCCAATAAAAATCGCAGATCGCCGCCATTACTGGTAAAAAAAAAATTATAAAAATTAATAATAATTCTGTCCCCTATTTTGTATGCGCTATAACTTTTGCGCAAACCAGTCGCTTATTGCGATTTTTTTTTTTTACCAAAAATATGTAGAATAATACGTATCGGCCTAAACTGAGAATTTTTTTTTTTAAATAGGCTATTTATTATAGTAACAAGTAAAAAATATTGACTTTTTTTCAAAATTGTGGCTCTATTTTTGTTTATAGCGCAAAAAATAAAAACCGCAGAGATGATCAAATACCACCAAAAGAAAGCTCTATTTGTGGGGAAAAAAGGACGCCAATTTTGTTTGGGAGCCACGTCGCACGACCGCGCAATTGTCAGTTAAAGCGACGCAGTGCCAGAAGCTAAAATTTCACCTGGTCAGGAAGGGTTATAAGTGCCCAGTAAGGAAGTGGTTAAGAACATTCAACAATAATGCTGCCATGACAAGACCTCCATCCAAATCTCTGGTGACAGTGGCAGTTGCACAGAGTGTGGAACATCCTCCACCCCAACCTTCTCCTCGGACGGCAGCACCCCCCAGCCTGACTCCAGCACGCACAGCCAGCCCGCACATCCGTGCTTCTTGACAGCAGGGTCCCACCTCCTCCCTGCATGCATGGGAATCCACCCACTGCTCTGCATTCCTCTGCCTCATTGGATCCGCTCTGACAGCGGAACACACACATCGCCCTGACTGCCTTCTGCTCTAGTCTAGGCTGCGAGCCAGGTAGAACATCCAAGCAGGTTTGGGGACCCCTGCTCTATAGGTTTATCAGACACCTACTTACTTGTCCCAATCCATCTTCAATTTCTCTACCAGTTATTAGTGATGAACGGAATACACCATATTCGATTTCGCGATATTTCGTGAATATTTCGAAGAATATTCGCGAATATTCGTTAATATCGAATTTTCGTGATATTTTATAAAAAAAAAAATTGCGAAATTTCGCTATTTTTGTTTGGATAAAATATCACGAATATTCGATATTTACGAATATTCGCTATATTTTATAAAAAAAAAAAAGTAGCGAAATTTCGCATATGCGAAAGCGAAAATGATTGCGAAATTTCGCTATTTTTTTTTGGATAAAATATCACGAATATTCGATATTTACGAATATTCGCTATATTTTATAAAAAAAAAAAAAAAATTGCGAAATTGATTGCGAAATTTGAAAAAATATGAATATTCGAAATAGCGAATATTCGCCGCGATATTCGAGTTATTCGCGAATACTCGAATATGCAATATTCGTATCGAATATTCGAAATGCGAATATTCGTGAGCAACACTACCAGTTATAGGGCCTTCCCTAGATTGATAGAAGCTCAGCCATTGGCTCCCGCTGCTGTTAATCAAATCAATGATGCGGCACGCCGGGGGCAGGGCCGAGTCATACACTTGGCGGCTATCGTTGTTGAGTGTATCACACGGGAGCGTGCCCGCAAGGTAACCCCCTTTGGGAGAACGCTTTTTCAGAGGGGGTTAGCTCTTGCGGGGAGGAGACGTAAGAGCCGCCGTGGGACCCCAGAAGAGGACAATCGGGGCCGATCTGTGCAAAACAAACTGCACAGTGGAGGTAAGTATGACATACAACCCCTTTAAGAGCACTTTTAACTATGGCAGTGCCAGCTTTGAGGACAGAGCAGTGCTGAGTGTCTCCTGAGGCTATTTGCAAGTCAGCAACCTTCAGACACCTTCATTACACTTTATTAGGTGAACCCGACTCACAAAGGTAACATTTGGAAAACTGTGCATACTTGCGCTACTGACCTTTGCAAAAAAATTCTTGCACCCTCCTGTATGGCGAGTTATTTTCCAGTATATGCTGCCATGATGCACCAGGAAAAAGAAAAATTGTATACTCTCCTTTACGTAATTTTTCTTTTCTGGTGCATCTTCATGGTAGGATACATATTCCCACCCAAATGGTGAGAGTTAGGCCCCTTTCACACATACGGACTGTTTGTCCGTTTTTCATCCATCCGTTGGCGGATAGAAAATGAACGTCAATGCATTCCTATGGAAAATCATCTATTGTTATCCTTACAGAGAATGCCACGAGCCGGGTCTGTCTTAATTTGTAGTTAACCAGTCCTATCAGGTTGCGTGGGCAGAACCACAACCCATTGTATGCTGCCATGAAGATGCACCAGGAAAGGAGAATTACGGAAAGTTGAGTTGAGCATGTTTTCTGGATATTCTTAGAAGCTTGCTGATTGATTTCACGTAAGAACTATTTTAGTTGAAGTCTTTTACGCCTTAACTCCACCTTATTATGTATCAAACCTTAGCTACACCAATGCAAGCTATGCCTTCTTTTCTAGTTCCAACAATTTGCACAGCTACAAACAAGTAATAAACTGGGAGGTTCCGCATGAAAAGGAAATCAGGAATAATTATCTGTCAGATTCAGTGATTTTCCTAGAACAGAACTGAACAACCTGTTCCAAGTGCCCAGAGGGCTACTTAGAAAAAGGTGGAGCCTACTAGACTTTTCACCTATTACTTGGGTTTGGGCAAATCATTCCCCAATGTACTCAAAAAGTAATACACACACAGGGGGAGATTTACTAAAACTGGTGCACACAGAATCTGGTGAAGCTCTGCATAGTAACCAACCAGCTTCTAGGTTTTACTGTCAAAGCTTAACTGAACAAGCTGACATTAGAAGCTGATTGGTTACTGTACACAGCTGCACCAGATTCTGTGTGTGCGGAAGTGACATCATCGCGATTCTGGCCAATCACAGCGATGGAGGCGCAATACCCTGAAGTAACCCCCGGGAGAGATGTCGTCGGCCGGAGGGTGGAACGAGGACCGCTGTGGGGGCTGCGATCTAAGGTAAGTAATTCATAATTAGCTATTCATACTAGCTCAGTATGCCTTTGTCTTGAAGGTTTTTTTGTTTTTTTTTATAGGGTTTACAACCACTTTAAGTGTAAGTTCAATTTTACATATGTAGCGCCCCCTTTCTTTCAGAAAAGGCGCTACGCTAAAGTTAGTGGGAGAGTGGGAGAGTTATTTTGCTCCCACTCCTAATTTTGCTAAATTGCGCTGCTGTCAGCCCTGAATTATCCTGTGGGTCATTCTGTGCTCCAGAGATGTAGTTCCATCTCTGGGTGGCAGGTGGCGCCAGAGGGATTCAGGCAGAGCCACTTTTCCCCAGCAGCCAATTGGAGGAGTTTTCCCTTGCGGGGCATGCTGGGGGGTATAGCTGTGGCAGACGCCATTTTTCAGGGTTCTTTGCGGGTTCCACACCTTTAGGGTGTGCGTACCCAACGGATACGGCCTGCCAGGCCGGGGTCGCATGCTACGCGGAGTTCCTTGCTAATGCAGAAAGGGGCCCTAGCGACTTGCTGGAGGCCCCACTACTACTGAAGAGATCCTAAGCTGTGTGCTGTTCGGTGGGGGAACAGCTTGAGGAGAACCAGGAGGCAGGTGATCCAAAAGGGCTTGAACGAACCATCGGGGATCTGGTTGCCAGGAACTGACAGATAACCATAGACTGTCAACTGGTGACCCCTATTGAAGAGAGAACTTTCTGGGAGGATTTGCTTTACAGTCCAACATTGGGCCTGTGGCAGAGGTCTTCATCTAAAATGCTAAATTCTACTAGAGCCAAGTCAGTGAGAGAGACTTGTTCCTACCAGCAACCTTACGTGACGTTCCGGCTGCCAGGCTTGTGGCAGAAGTCTGTCCGGAGGCACTTTACCCACTCTGGCTAGAGTGGCGACACATTGTTCTACTACGAAGAGCAGGACTGCTCTCCTTTCATCCAAAGCCGGATACCGCAACGCTATCTCCTTTCATCGACCTTTTCTCTCTACCTCATGTTGATGTTGGTGGTGTTGGACCAGGAAATAAAGCATTCAGAAAACTTCAGCGGCAGGTTTGGACATTCTCTTATTGCTCTGCTCACTGCAACCACCCCTAGACAACATACCAGGGTAACTTAATATGCCAATCCCAAATAAATCAGCGGCCCCTGAGGGGGTAATGCTACACAAAAAAAGCACAAATGAGTAAAACAGTATGGTTGCTAAACCTACCTACCAGCTCAGGCTCCTTTCCTATGCTATGCCTACATACTTTTTCTAATAGGTGTCCCTCATTCCCATCTCAAAAAGTTGGAAGGTATGGGTTAGAGACTGCAGACATGATATAAAAAATAGTCAGTCTTCAGACATGATACAAGAAATGGTTAGAGCAGTGGTCATAAACCCTGTCCTCAGGGCCTACTAACAGGCCAGATTTTATGTATTACCTTGGGGAGATGCAGACTAGAATACTACAATCACTGAGCAGCAAATTATATCACCTGTGATGTATTTCAGTTATCTTGCAAACCTGGCCTGTTAGTGGGCCCTGAGGACAGGGTTGATGACCACTGGGTTAGAGACTGCAGACAAGATACAAGAAATAGTTGGATACTGCAGACACGATACAAGAAATAGTCAGAGAAAATGGGCATGATACAAGACATAGACATTTCGGGCATATACAAGAGAAAGTTAGAGACTGTGGGCATTATATAAGAGGATTATCAGAGACTGCGGACATGATACAAGAGATTATAAGAATGATTTCTCCTGCACATGCGCCGGAGTTAGAAAGGGCACGATGTGCCGTTTCTATCTCGGGTCCTGGCATTAAAGGTGGCTCCCACGCTCCTGCGCTTCCGGGAGTGACGTCACGCAACTCCAGCCAGTCACAGTGCCAGAGTTTGCAGCCCCGGAAGGAAGGGGAGTGAAGAATGGCCGCTTGCTACTGCGCTTCTCTTAAAAAGGTCACCGGAGGCATGTGTAATGCCGGGACTGGGAAGCTCCCATTCACTACCCAGACTCGCCCGCTTGCAAAGGGTATTGATGAAGAGGGTAGCTATTGAGTATGGCCTGGAGTTCCACTATGTGCCAAAGGCGACTATGGAGGAGATTGAAGCCAATTGAGAGAAGTGGTATGAGAAAACCACCTGGGACTATTTGAATGTGCCTAAACCATCCCAGAACTTAGACTGTTCCTTTATAATGGCTCACCGCTTTCAGGGATGTCGGCTGCATTGGAGCTACGGTCGACACATTTACGCCGATCGGGTGGTCAACCAAAGACCTGGCAAGGATGTCAAAGTGTACTTTGTCACCACCCTTGACAAGCAGGGGAAATCCCTGACCCTACTGGATCCCCGGTTCTACTTGTGAAAGACCGGCAGGACCTGTGTTGGAGAGTTTTTTTTCCCAAAGAAGTTCTATGAAGGAGCTTTCTTTCTTCACTTTGCTATGATACTTGAACTCAGGAGAGGAGGAACTAGTCAGTTAGGACCAAGGCCTCTGAGGACTCCAATATCAAGACTTGTTTTGCCAAGGACTTGTGCAAATTGTAAATTGCGATTTCTGCCACCAGGTGGCAGTGGTCAATGAGAGTAGGGAAAGACTCTAGCTACTGTGTTCTTTTAGAAGGAAGAATGAAAGTTCCACCTCCACGGAGGTGCAGCTTTGTTCTGTCCTGACTGTCTATAACATGGGTCCTCAAACTACGGCCCTCCAGCTGTTCAGGAACTACAATTCCCATCATGCCCTAGTCATGTCTGTGAATGTCAGAGTTTTACAATGCCTCATGGGACTTGTAGTTCCGCAACAGCTGGAGGGCCGTAGTTTGAGGATCCCTGTTCTAAAATATTAGAATTATTGAATAGAATTATACAAGTAGAATTATTGTGTGTATGTTCTGTTTTCTTTTAGGTAAGCTGATCTTCTATCAAGACTGCCGGAGAGTGGGCGGGTTAGATGGATAGAACAGGGATGGTAATGTAAATCTGTCAATTGTTACAGCATGACAATGTATACTGTGTTCCTATTTCTTTTCTTCCCTTCCCTTCCAAGTTAAAGGTTCAGGTGCTGTCGCTCAGGCTTGAGTGCCATTGTTTCCGCCACTGGGGACAGTGTCTATCTGTAGTGGGGGGAGTATGTAGTACCCTGCTCTTAATAAACAGGCGCTACCTCAAATTTAATGGGGGGGGGGGGCCTGAGCTGTTATTTGGCTCAGACCACAGTGATTAAAGTAAATTTAGAGATCTGTTCTAGCCATGGCTGTGCTGGGAGTGATCCACCATTAATCGCCTGGGGGTGTTATTACCTCCCCAGGCCAAGGGTGGCAGCAGTCAGGTCATGGTACATCGAGTGTCCCCCTCAGCAACAAATTAGTGGGAGTGGTTACCCCGCTGTGCATGCTGGAGAGGGGTACTTAAGAGACAGACACCATTGGTGCAGGGTCCGTTCGTGCCTTGTGGCCCACCTGGCCAGAGGTGTGTGTTGTGAATCCTAGCTCCGGGACTACGTTGGCCAGGGGCTGTGGCTTCTTCTGGTGGGCCCAGTTGTCTGACTGGGGCCCGTACCGCAGAGGTGATCCTGTGCTGTCCATCCTACGGGAGGAAGCCACTTGATGAAGGAGACCAGGGGCAGGCCTAGGCGAACAATCGGGGATCCGGTCATCACTACATGACCATTAATCGCCTGGGGGTGTTATTACCTCCCCAGGCCAAGGGTGGCAGCAGTCAGGTCATGGTACATCGAGTGTCCCCCTCAGCAACAAATTAGTGGGAGTGGTTACCCCGCTGTGCATGCTGGAGAGGGGTACTTAAGAGACAGACACCATTGGTGCAGGGTCCGTTCGTGCCTTGTGGCCCACCTGGCCAGAGGTGTGTGTTGTGAATCCTAGCTCCGGGACTACGTTGGCCAGGGGCTGTGGCTTCTTCTGGTGGGCCCAGTTGTCTGACTGGGGCCCGTACCGCAGAGGTGATCCTGTGCTGTCCATCCTACGGGAGGAAGCCACTTGATGAAGGAGACCAGGGGCAGGCCTAGGCGAACAATCGGGGATCCGGTCATCACTACATGACAGGTACACTTAAACTGTCCTTTGATGACTGTAGAGAGGTGACTTACTGGGGGGATCCATTAGTTCTACCCTTTGAAAAGTATGTAAATTCCTCAGGCCTGTGGCAGAGGCCCTAATTCCTCTCGGTGACTATTGCAAGTGACATTTCGGCTGCCAGGCCTAAGTTAAACGCCTGTCCGGGGCACTTTACCCACTCTGATGGGAGTGGCGACGATTAAAGCGGATGGCCCATTAAAAAAATATATTAAAAGCCAGCAGCCATAAATACTGCAGCTGCTGACTTTTAATATTAGGACACTTAGCTGTCCTGGAGTCCAGCGGCGTCCGCAGCAGAGGACTAGTGTTGAGCGGAATACGCCATATTCGATTTCGCGATATTGCGCGAATATATAGAAGAATATTCGCTAATATCGAATATTCATGATATTTTATCCAAAACATTTTTTGTGAAAAATGATTGCGAAATTCTCATAAACGGAGATCATTTCCTGTATTACTAAACTAATATGCACTAAACACTAACTCTACACTAACTCTACTTAAAAGAAAGGGGAATAAGGGGCAAAAGAAGGGCAGAGAAGATAATCGCGCAATATTCCTTTTGCCGAATATTCGAGTTATTCTGATTGGCTTTGATGCAAAAGAAGGGCGGAGAAGATAATCGCGCAATATTCCGTTTGTCGAATATTCGAGTTATTCTGATTGGCTCTGATGCAAAAGAAGGGCCGAGTAGCTGATGCGATTATTTTATGTTGCCAAAAAATCGCAATGCGAATTTTCGGCAACATAAAAGAATCGCATCAGCTACTCGGCCCAGGGTCTCTCTAATCATACCAGCAATGCTTTTAGACATCGATGGAGATCACTAGGATGTGATCTGTTTTACAAATAAATTTGAAAAAATACGAATATTCGCCATAACGAATATTCGCCGCAATATTCGAGTTATTTGCGAATACTCGAATATGCAATACGAATATTCGTGAGCAACACTACAGAGGACGAGCATTCGCTCGTCTCTCTGCTGCTTCACTGCCTGGTTCCTTACAGCGCAGGCGGGAATCGCGCTGCGCCCGCCGATTGGCTCCCGCTGTGTGCTGGGAGCCGAGAGTTCCCAGCACACAACGGGAAAAACCCGTCTTTTGCCCGAGACTGCGGGCCGGAAGTGGGTGCAAATACCTGTCTTTAGACAGGTATCTGCACCCCCCTCCCCCTGAAAGGTGTCAAATGTGACACCGGAGGGGGGAGGGTTCCGATCAACGGAACTTCACTTTAGGCTGGAGATCCGCTTTAAGTGTGACTGTACTGAGAGCAGGCTGCTCTCTATAATATCCAAGGCCTGATAATGCAGTTTTCTTCTGCTCATCAACCTTTCTCTATAGTGTGCCATGTTGATGTTGGCCATGTTGGGCCTTGGAATAAAACTTTGAAAACGCACTCTGATGTCTGGACACTCGCTTTATTCACTTTCCACAAGTATATACCCCTAGACAAGTGTAATTGGTAACTTAATACGCCGACCCCGAAATCAACCAGTGGCTTCTGGTGAGCGCTACAATTGCAACGGCCGCCATTTTATTCTCTAGGGTGTTAGAAAAAAACATAGGGCCAGATTCAGGTAGATGAGAGTATCTTTCCTCTGGAGTAACGCTTCTCATTTACGTTACTCTGAAGACCCTTTCAGCGCAAGTCCTGTAATTCACATAGCAGTTGCGCGTAAACTTGCGCCAGAGTAACGATAATGCGCTGGCGTAACCCGACGCAAGTGGAAGTGGGTGTGATCATATGTAAATAATGGGCGGAGCCCAGCGCAGAGGCTTACGTTCAGCGCATCATCCACGGAGCATGCGCAGTGAGTGCGGCTCCACTCGCCCCCCTTGTGCGCATGCTCACAACTTCCGTCGGCACCACTTCCTGGGAAACGTCAGCGCAATGCGTTCCACTGGGCGCTTAAACGCGCTGGCGGAAACGCCATTCCGGCGCAAAAGTATTTCCGCTTCCCCCCACCCCAGGGAAGATACTTTTGCACTGTAATGGCTGCTCCCGCTACCCCCAGAGAGAGGAGGAATCTTAATTTTAATTCCCAGGAGGTCTCGGTTATCATCTCAGCGATGGAGTCTGTGAATGATTTGCTTCATGGGAAAAAAAGCCGCAAGACCAGCCGGGAGAGGAAGCAGGGCATCCTGGAGTCCATTGCTGCCAGGGTCAATGCCTTGGGGTACTCCACCCGGACTGCTGGGGACATACAAAAAAAAATGAATGACCTGCGGCGCAAGGTGAGGGACAAGGTGGCCTCCATCAGGAGGTATGAGAGGGGCACAGGTGGTGGTCCCCCATGTCCTGTCACCCTAACCGCAGAGGAGGAGGTGGTTGCTCGCTGCCTGGAGAGGGAGCAGGTGGAGGGGGTCGCAGGCTATGACTCCGTGGAGGAAGGCACAAGGACAGGTAAGTGTTTTATAATCCCCTATTTGTTGTTTTGCATTTGGGGGGGGGGGACATGTGCCAAGTGTGTGGGACCACCAACATGTGTCTGCTTTGTGTCATCCACAGATGACGGAGCTGGGCCATCATCGGTCAGCGTGCATTCCACCCCATCCCCCCCACGCCATCGTGTGCCCGAGCCACTGGGTGGTGAAGAGGTTGTGGAGGAGGAGAGTGGCCACACCACACCTGACGAGGTGGTTGTAGAGGATCCTGCTGTGGCAGAGCAGGACTTTTCATTAGTGTTGTCTGTCTCCTCCCCTTCTCCTGGGCCGTCTGTCGTCCCCCTCCCCCATCCTTGGAAGCCCCTCAAGGGCGACTCCTTCCACCCGAGGACAACCATCTTCTGGCCCCAGGAAGGCGACCCAGAAGACCAGGGGGGTGTCTGATGGTGTCCAGGACCAGTTGGCGAGGGATCACGCCAGGCAGACGGAACAGATGGGGGCCATAGTTGGGCACTTACAGAAAGTGTCTGACAGCCTGGGCTCCGTTGCCAACATCAGCAACGCAGTGCAGGATGTCAGCTGTAATTGCGCTGCAGTGGTCACCACTTTGGGGAGGTGCAGGGGGATATTCGGCACCTTACTGCAGCCGTCCAGGCCAACACTGCTGCCATCCATGGGAACAGTGCTGCCATCCGGGACCAGGGGAGGCTGAGTCGGCGGGCCCAGCACTACCAGGTCACCCGTCAGCTCCGGATGCAGGCCCAGACGAACTCCTACCTTGGACGGATAGCCAGGGCCTTGGAGGGCATGCAGGCCACACCTGTCAGGAGTGGCCCACCTGGGGATCAGCCACCTCCAGATGCCCCCCCACCCCCACCCACTCCATCCAGGCAGCTGCGGAGCCAGAGAGGGGCCCCCAGAAGAAGCCCCCGGCATCCCCGATGAGGCCTTTTTTTTTTTATTGTTTTATATTTTTTGATTTGGACATACTCAGGTCATGAGTTTATTTTTTCTTTTGCTCAGGGTATGAGATTTTGTTTATTTTATTTATCAGGATATGCTATTATTAATTTATTTTTGTACTGCACACGGTCAGGAGTGCAGGGGACAGTGTGAATGGTGTGTGAATGTGAGGGGGTGCACTCCTGAAAGTAAGGGGGTGTCACCCTCGGCCGTGGTGGTGAAGTGAACCCCACGGCTGAATGAATGACGTGTGAAAGGTGTGTGAATGGACAGTGACATCATTGGGGCCTTGACGCGGCGTTACTGCTCCCAACTCCTACATGCTGGACTTGGGCTAATCCAATGCGATGTGCATGTGGTGTGTGTGATCTAGGGACATCAGTGGTGTACACACGTGCACTGTCTGTGTGATTAAGGTTTTGGTTTAGTGTCCAAAGATGCCTTCGGCGAGGACCCTCCTGACTGCTCTTCCATCAGCAGACTGGGTGTCCTCTGGCAGGTGGGGACTGTGTGGGTCGGGGGTCAGGTCATCACGTATGTCAATATGCAGGCCTTTTTTCATAGCAAAGTTATGTAGTATGCAACATGCACGACGATGATCGATGATCACACACAAAGGTAGGGGAATACAATAGGGTCCCCCCAGACTTATCCAGGCATCGGAAACGGACTTCAGGAGCCCAAATGTTTGCTCCACCACTGCACGGGTTTTGATGTGTGCTTCATTGTATTTTCTCTCTCCTCTGGTTTGGGGGTTCCGGAAAGGAGTCATTAGATGGGGTCCCAGTGCATATGCAGAGTCACCTGTAAGGGAAAAGACAGGATAATGTTAGTCATGCATGTGCGATTTCTGTTGTGCATCACGGGAGGGGATAGTCATATGCCTGACTCCCATGTCACTCACCAACCAGCCAGCTGTCCCCATACATGTTCCTGTTAAATTCTGCTGGGATGGGGCTCTGACGGTATCTCTTTTTTATGAAGCTGTCATGGCTGGACCCGGGGTGTTTGGCACGGACGTGCCATATGAGGCGTTGGGCATCGGCTATCACCTGTACATTGATGGAATGCCAATGCTTCCGATTGCGGTACATGTGCTCTGTGGCACTGGGGGGCTGTAGGGCCACATGTGTGTGATGCTCTGTGGCAATCAATGGCCCCCACAGTGCGAGGGAATCTGGCAATGTTGTAGAAATCTGTCATTGCCTTCTGCCGCAGCTCCTCAGTGGTGGGTCTGATGAACTGGTTGGACATGCGTCTGAGGATTGCAGGGACAACCTGGTGCACACATCTGCTTATGGAGGACTGTGACATCCCAGCCACCACTCCACTTGTACGCTGGAATGATCCACTGGCAAGGAAATGAAGTGTTGCCAGGACCTTCACCAGTGGCTGCACTGCTTGTGAGCGGTGTGTTTGGGCTGGTGATGTCATCCTGCAGGGTTGTGGTTAGTTCAAGTATTGCATCTGGGCTGAATCTGAAGAGGCGATACACCTCCTCATCCCCCATGCCAAAGAGGTTCATACGAGTGCGGTATATCCTCTCACGTGGCCGCCTTCTTGGTTCCAGGGGACCCATCAGTAGTTCTAGGACCACAATTGCTCCTGGCATGTTGGCACACAGAGGTGTTGTCCTTGCAAGTGTTGTTGTTCAGCTAGCTCCTATCGTCGGTAACGCTGCTGTAGCTGCTCTCCTGCTGACCTGTGGCCATCTGGAGTAAAGATAAAGCAGCCTTTTGTAGAAATAACTTTGCGCCGGACGGACCAGATACGCGCGGCGCATGTAGCCAGCGTATGGTGCTAATCCGTTCGTGAATTGGGAAATCTCCCTCATTTGCATATTTGCAGGGGAAATCAATGGGCGCGACTGATGCGCCCAGCGAAAATAAGCGCTGACGATACTCTGGCGTCGGAACGTTCCGCCGGTCGCAAATGACCCGTTATTGGGCGCATCTAGTTTGGTGGGTACGGGCACATAGAAACGTCGGCGCATCAGCACAGTTACGCGGCGCATATCGAAATACTCCAGCGCAAGTGTTCGTGAATCTGGCCCATAGAGGGCCAGATTCAGGAAAGAGATAAGACAGCTTATCTCCAGATAAGCCGTCTTATCTCTGCGTCTGAGCCCTCCTATCTATGCGACTGATTCATAGAATCAGTTATGCATAGATTTCCATTAGATCCGACTTGTGTAAGTCTCTTACGCCGTCGAATCTTATTTTCATATTTAGGCTGGACGCTAGGTGGCGTTCCCATCTAAAATATGCAAATGAATGAATGAATGAAAACGTATATAGCGCGGCACATGCAAACTAAATCGCCTCTGGGCCGATTCCCGAATATACGACAGGCCTTCGCAATTTTTTTAAGTTGTTTGCGTTAGCGTAGGTCCGTCGTAATGTTAATCCTGCTGTATGAGGCGCAGCCAATGTTTTTTTTAACGTCGTTTTCATAAAACGTTCGCGAATAGGGCTTTGCATAAGTGACGTTCACGCCGTTTACATTGCGTATTGGCGTTGTGATTTGGAGAATGCGCACTGGGAAAAATTCACGGCCAGCGCATGAGCAGTACGTTCGGCGTGGGCTCGTGCGTTATTTAAATAATACACTCCCCCTACCCGCCCAATTTGACTTAAGACGGGCCATTTACGCTACGCCGCCGCAACTTTACAGGCAAGTGCTTTGTGAATACAGCACTTGCCCGTAAAAGTTGCGGGGGCGTAGTGTAAACAGCATACGCTACGCCAGCACAAAAATAGACGATTATACCTGAATCTAGCCCATAGTGTTTGGGTGTTCTAAGTAATTTTCTAGCAAAAAAAGTTGTAAACGGCAAATCTCAGAGGCTCAGTCATTAAGTGGTTAATATAGCTCTTTCCAGTAATGCAACTATGATGTGTATAGGCACTTAGACAATTGTTATTGGATATACTGTACATTAGGGTGGGTTACTTTCTTATGTAAAAGAGCAGCTGGCAACGTAAGTAAGCCAAACATCCACTGTCTACGCTAGTCGTCCTGGCCTATGTCTTCTCTACGCCTATTCTACGCTCTTGCTAAGTTGGAACTTTTGACAGAACATCGCTCGTCCTGCGCCAGTTCCCGTTCTGTCATAAGTTCCAACTTATCAAAAGCTCCGACCGACTGTAATGCGCATGCGACTCCAAGAGAACGTCACACCGTATCTTTTGGACAACGTCCTGTGTCATATTCTCCAATGGTCAGAGTCTCATGCGCATGCGCATCCACGAGAACGTCATTCCGCTTCATGTTGTCTTCCTATCAGAATCACCAACGAGTTGGAGAATATGACGGAACACCGCTTGTAGATCTTGCTGAAACGCAGTGTGCGTTCCAGAACCCGGAAGTGTAGTGGACGTTGTGGAGGATGTCATCAACAGGCGCCAAAGGCTCCTTGTATCGTAACGGAGTGTGAGGAGAGATTAGAGTAAGGGGACGGAGGTGGTTGTTGTTTTTACATGGTGAGTATTAGAAGTGCTGGAGATGGAAGCCGGGGGTGGGAAAGGCACGCTGGGACTTGTAGTGGCGAGAAGATACACAAGGGAAAATAAAATTAAAGCGGAGGTTCACCCTAAATATAAGCTCTCCCATGTGATCCAGCATACTGGCGTCAGCGCCAGTATGCTGTTTTTTTTTTTTTTTTTTAAATCCATCACTTACTGTATTATGGTGAATTTTAATTTCTTTCCCCCGCGGTGGACGGCTCTAGTATAGCGCGTCACATCTTACGAAAATACCCGATAAGGACTCGGGTAATCTCGGCGAAAATGCGGCGCCTGCGCACAGACCTAGGAGCTGACTGCGCAGGCGCCGTATTTCTCCGAGTCCTATTTCGGTGTTTTTCGGAGGGCGTGACGCGTCATAGCTGTAGGACTCGGAGAAACACGGCGCCTGCGCAGTCAGCTCCTAGGTCTGTGCGCAGGCGCCGCATTTTCGCCGAGATTACCCGAGTCCTTATCGGGTATTTCCGTAAGATGTGACGCGCTACCACCACGGGGGTAAGAGATTAAAATTCACCATAATACAGTAAGTGATGGATTTAAAAAAAAAAAACAGCATACTGGCGCTGACGCCAGTATGCTGGATCACATGGGAGGGCTTATATTTAGGGTGAACCACCTCTTTAAGTATTGATAAATATGGAGGATTGTTGTTCAGTAAGAAGACCAAAATCCACTCAAGCATTTAAAGTGAAAGTCACATTTTGATGTGAGAAAAAAAAAAAAATCCCCACCAGATGAAATGTATACGTATTCGTACCTCATTCACACCTGTGCGATGTGCATTTATTCTGTGACAGCATATGGCGGACTATTCATGTGGGCTGCCTTATGTGCGACAAAGTAGCTACTTTTTTTGGTACTGAGACTCGTGCGTTTTGATGTGACAAAATGCATCTGCTAGCTGCACTTGAGGTGTCAGTAAAGTGGACCTAAGCCAGCGATTTAACGGTTTAAAAAAAACTTAAAGAGGAGGTTCACCCTAAATATACTCTCTCCCATGCGACCCAGCATACTGGCGTCGGCGCCAGTATGCTGTTTTTTTTTTTTTTTTTAAATCCCCCACTTACTGCGTAATCTTTAATTTCTTTCCCCCGTAGTGGATGGCGCCTGTATAGCGCGTCACATCTTACGAAAATACCCGATTTAGGACTCGGGTATTCTCGGCGCAATGCGGCGCCTGCGCACAGACCTAGGAGCTGACTGCGCAGGCGCCGTATTTCTCCGAGTCCTATGGCGCGTCACGCCCTCCGAAAAAAGCCGGCATAGGACTCGGAGAAATACGCCGCCTGCGCAGTCAGCTCCTAGGTCTGTGCGCAGGTGCCGCATTGCGCTGAGAATACCGAGTCCTAAATCGGGTATTTTTGTAAGATGTGACGGGCTGTATAGGCGCCATCCACCGCGGGGGAAAGATATAAAAATTAAAGATTACACAGTAAGTGGGGGATTTAAAAAAAATGACACATGAGAGAGACTATATTTAGGGTGAACCTCCGCTTTAAGTTCATGTCATGCTAGACTGCTAACTGTCACATTTGCTTGTGTCCTCAACCAAAACGTCAAACCATCCAATGGCTGGTGTCATAACTGATCACATGTGCAGAACCATGGCAACTGCCAATCAAACAGAGGTCAAGATGGCAGTTTCCTTGGCTGAAAAGATTAGAAGGGTTCAGTTCAGTTTTCAAGCCCGTTCACACCTGGGCGTTTTGCGATTATGCCCAGAATCTCAAAACGCACGTCAATTGCAAAATGCAGGTTTAAGTGCCATTATTTTCAATAGTGCCTAAAACGCAATGCAGTTTTGCCGTGCAATTTATCGCGTGGCACATTGCGTGAAGCTTGTCGCCCAAAAAGGATCAGGAGCTTCATGCAATATAAATTGTGGAAAATAGACACCATGTTTTAGGCGCCATTGAAAATAATGGCACCTGTGTTTTGAATGGCTGGGATTCCTAGGAAGAATTGCGCGCGTCCTCTAAACTCCTCTCTAACCCCAACTCCCACTTTTCATACTTCAGTGAGCTGTGGGGGTGAGGAATGAGTACAGAAAGTGGGAGTTCAGTTTAGAGATGAGTTCGGAGGATGACGGCACTTATTATGGACTTTTGACAAATGTTGCCTGATGGAGAATTGATCTCTGTCATACTGATCTGGAAGATTCTGCACCAGAGAATATTTGGGGAAGATTGGATCCACTGCTTAGAATCTCTAATGTATGTGTAACCCAAACCTCTCTCTTTTTTTTTTTTTAGTTTCAGCTAGAGTACGGAAAGATTAGACCTCCTCTCAGTTATTTTTTTTTTCATGGTCTTAGTTACATTGCAGTGATTTCCCTTCATTTCCTGTCTCAGATATGCAACAAGAAGTGAAAGCAAATCTCAGTAAAGTGAGAGGAATTCTGTGCCTAGACAGTGGTCACCTGAACTAGTGTCCCCATTGCAAGATTTTTCCTCTATTCCTATTCAGGTGACAACTAGTAATAAGTTCAGACAGGTTTTTGAATATGCGTCTGCAAAGTCTTTTGTCATTTATTTGTTAATGCAGGATTGATATTGCCAAACCCTTTCTCTGCTGCTTTTAATAACTATTTGCTGGAAAATTATACCTGACCACTTCCTTACTGTGCTATAGCCGAAAGACGGCTACAGCGCATGCCCCCTGAGGCCTGAATCCGGAGGGCTCTGTGATCGCTGTGTCCTTCGGACAAGTGGAGGGGAAAGGGCCAATCACAATGGCCCTTTACCATGTGATCAGTTGTGTTCAGTCACAGCTGATCACGGTGTGAACAGACTCTCCGATTATTGGCAGTTCTTTCCTTGCGTGCTGTCACAGCAACATCTTGCAAGCGCACCGCCCCAGTGTGAAAGTACCCATTGTAATGAATGGGATGTAGTTTACAGGCGCTATTTCTAGCACTAAAACGCCTGAAAACTGCCTCATTGTGATAGCGGTCTAACGGTGGCACAGACAGCAAATACAATTGACAGGTGTTCTTATCCCTCTGCACTCCATACAAAACTAAGTTGGGAAAAAAAAAAAAACCTGGTCTCGATCCAGCGCTGTGCCCAAAAGCAGTGGCTCTCTCGCTTTCTCTTATTGGCCACAAAGGCAGCAGTGGGAGCCATTGACTTCTGCTGCTGTCAATCACAGCCTGTGAGGAGAGTGGGGGACAAGGCCAAGCCATGCTCTGTGTGTTGATGGACACGCAGAGCACAGCTTGGGATAGAGCCTGCATGCGTGCCCCCATAGCAAGCGGCATGCTATGGGGGCACTCCGAAAGGGGGGAGGAGCTAGGAACGTCAGGAAGTATACAATGTTTGTTATTTAAAAAAAGTAATCCCTTTATATTCACTTTAAACATGTAGTTATAACTACATAGGGCAATATCTTTTGTTTTCTTCAGGACTCTTGGGCAAAGTTGAGTAGTTTTGGCTATGGCTATGGCAAAGGCAAATAGGCACAACTGATGTTTGTATGTAAATTTCACAATTTGTGACTCTATCATTCTTTTTTACTTACAGCTGCTCCTGCCTCCTCTTGCTGAAGCTTAGCTCCGCTCCTCCAGTTGTGTTTCCAAGATTCGCTCTAACCTGCCATCTACTGAGAATATAAAAATGGATGTGGTGGAAGCCTGGGTGAAAGATCAGCTCCATGAAGTTCTGGGTATGAGCGATCGTCATGTGGCCCAGTTCCTTGTTGGCACTGCTCAACGGAGTTCAAGCTCTGTAGATTTTCTAAGCCGGCTAACTAGCACAGGAGCAATTGACGTAACAGATAAAGTGCGAAAATTTGCGGAGGAACTCTGGTTGAAGGTAAGAGTGTTAGTGATATGCATATGCATAGGCCTGTCTACAGGATAAATGTCAATGGAAAAGCAGTTGTGATCGGAAAAGTGGTAAAAATTCCATTCTTTTAACTTTTTTAAGCAAAACTGTAATGCTTTGTTTATAGAGTTTGCATTCTGCTACAGGTGGTCACACGTCATTTTTATTTTTAGTCCATTTCAACTACTTCTAAGCCACTGGGATTCGCAAAAATGGATGAAAATAATTGCCAAAAGAACAAACGCTACTGGGTCTCTGATTATTCTAAGCCAAAACGGTCACGTTCTGGCAACAGACAGTCAACTCAGTTCTTCCCTTGTTCCAGGATACTTGCTGTCATATGGGCTTCCCTAAAAAGTTAATTAAAGACTTGCTTCAAGATGACTCTAGTGCAGGGTTGTCCAAACTTTTTTCAAAGAGGGCCAGATTTTGAGTGAACATGCTTGAGGGTCGATGTTTTTTGCCTGACTTTTTTTGAACCATTAAAAGTAAATATTTTATGCAAAATTTATTGCAAAGGGCATACTATTCATTTCATAACATTGCTCACAATATATGATGATATATAATCTCTCTCTCTCGCCCCCCCAAGTATATCCATCTGTGACCCCAAAGCTCAAGCGTGTTTTTTTGAGGCATCTGTTGTATCAAGTGCCATCTGACGATTCCCTGTGACCAGTCAGCCATCGCTCTTTATTTTTTTTATTTTTATAGGAAGGTTAATTATTTATCTATCTTCCTTTGTTAGAGTTTGGTGCATGGCCTGCTGTGAAGTTTCTCCAGCAATCTCCTACCCTCGCTGCTCATCCTCATCATAGATGCCTACTTGATAGGGGGCAGTGTGGTGTATGATTCCACGCACTGCACCGTACCCTTTTTCTTTTCATTGGGATACCTTTCAAAACATACTGTACACTGCTACAGCATCATTGTCAGTTGCTTGCTGTTGGATACCACATAGAGATCACTCTCTCTTATTTAATAATGGTAATATATTTATCGTATGTATATATGTGTAATAATATATAATCTCTCCCTCTCCTGCACAGCTTCCCCGTAAAGTGGCAGTTGAACGCCCGGCTCGGGCAGCAGAGCGAGAGGCCCTGGCCATCCAACAGAAAAACAGATCCTACACCCTTCTGGAGGATAGCGACGAGGACGAGGCAAAGGAAGAGAGCAAATATGACAAGAAAAAAAAGAAGAAACATCTGAGGAAGAGGAGGAAAGAGTCGTCTGACAGTGAGAGTGACCACGCACAGTGAGTACAGCTGTTCTGGGACTTGTTTAAAAGCTATGTGATATTCAGTAAACACTGTAGAGTTGCAAAAAATCTGTTACCTACTGTCATGCCATACGTGAAAATAGAGTAGTGTAGCAAGTATGCCATGCTGGTTTTTGTTACAATAGACATTAATGAATGATCTGACATCTGATTTGTCCATCTTTCAATGACTTCCAGAAAAGAAAAAGCTTCCTCTCCTCAGATAATCTCAGATGAAGAAGACCAAGAAGAGATAGAACGGTTAAAGGATCTGGAGGAAAGAGATGCTTTTGCAGAAAGAGTAAAGAAGAGAGATAAGGAGAAAACCAGGAATATTGTGGAGAGGTCAGATAAGAAGGTAAGGTGTTCTGAAACATAAAGTTGGCTATAGGGAGAAGACAACGTGGGGGAAGTAGTCTATTTGCTGAAAATGTCCACACCAGTTAAACATTTTTACGTATAGTGCTGTCATTCCTTCATTGTATTTCTAGGCCTACTATTTTAATTTGTGTTCTCTACAACTATATTCTAGGCATATGAAGAAGCGCAGAAGAGGCTAAAGATGGCAGAAGAAGATCGTAAAAAAATGGTAAACCTAATTTAATTCGATATTGCAGTTTTACTTTTTGCCTGTGGTTTAAAGTGGTTGTAAAGGCTCACCTTAAAACAGAATACATATTGGCCTAAATTTCTGAAGTTATCTAAATTTTCTTAATTTTTTTTTAATTGTATATATTTATAGCAGAATGTAAAAAAAAAAATTAACTTTTTTTTTTTTTTTATTCAGAATTTCTTGATCCCCCCCCCTTTTTTTTTTTTTTTTTTTTTTTTTGTTTATAACGCAAAAAAAAATTCAAACGCAGTGGTGATCAAATACGACCACAAGAAAGCTCTATTTGTGGGGGAAAAGGGACATACGGTTTATTTGGGCACATTGTTGCGCAATTGTCCATTTAAAATGACGCAGTGCCTTTTGCAAAAATGGCTTGGTCATGCAGGGGGGGTAAATCTTGCAGAGTTCAAATGGTTAAAGAGTTTAAATGTTTGTGTTTTGATACAGGTACCAGAGCTAAGGAAGAAGTCTCGGCGGGACTATTTGGGGAAGAGAGAAAAGGACAAGCTGGAGGACCTGGAGGCTGAGATAGCAGATGAAGAATATTTATTTGGGCCTGGCTTGACAGCACCCGAGAAGAAAAATTTGGAGTACAAGCGCACAGTGATGGATCTGGCGAGGGAATACGATAAGGCCAAAAAGAAGCAGCACATAGAAACACATGACCGTTACGTTATGCCTGAGGAGACCAGAAGTAAGGTACATTACAGATTTGATCCAGAACTCATGAAGCACATCTTGTAAAGGATATTATAACCTTTCTAAGTCTCTTGTCCTGACAACAGGGAGGGTTGCATTTGATGTCAGGTTTACAGATCTGAGACAAATAGGCTTATGGTTGGTTTTGGCAGACTAATCTGCATGCCTAATGTCACAGGTAACTGCCCCCTGTCAAAGTGGACTGAGTGTCGGAAGAAATATATATTTTTTCAGACAAACCGTTCCTCAGTAGTTGTGAGCATTTTAGTAAGCCCTAAAGTAGTGCTTTATAATGTGAAATGCTGTCCTTAAAGCAGAGCTCCACCCAAAAGGCACTTTTTTTGGGAGGTATGAGCGGGTACTTGGCTTTGACAGGTTCCCACTTTCGGGTCAGAATTTTGAATGGTCTGACAAGCATCTTACACTATTACTATTAACACAAACCCTAAGCTCATCGGCACAGGGCCCTTCATTCAGCTACCTAAATTTACAGAACTATCAAAACTGTTGACTTTGCATTAGGATTCCTAAAGGAAGCATAGCCTACTCATGTATTTATTAAAAATGCTTAACCTACGCTGTCTTACCCAAAGGCCTCGCGGCGCAAAATCAAAAACGTTAACATTAAAAGACCTTCAAGGCAAAAACCAGGATAACGGCATATAAAAAAAAAAAGAAAAAAAAGGAGGATCTGTTCGTCACACCCCATTAATTAGGTGACTCCAAAAGCTTGTACAAAAAGTACGGTTTTCAATTCCTTCCGAAATTTCAGAAGGTCATTCTCAAATCTCAGAGGTAAGGAGTTCCAAAATTCTGCTCCTTGTACTTCTATCATTCTCCCTCTGTATTTTTTCTTTTTGGAATATTACATTTGACCAGATTTGCCAATCTCAAGGATCGGGTAATCGCATACTTGCAATTTTTTCCCTCAGGTACTCTGGGCCACAGCCTTATGGACAAGAGATCTAGTTTTGACTAAAATCCCTTCTTTCACGGGCAGCCAATGCAGGGCTGGAATGATGTGGTCACGAAGGTCAGCACCCGTCAGTAACCTTGCAGCGGCATTTTTAATCAGCTGGAGCTTGTGAATGGTACAAGCAGGCAAGCCCAGGTATAGAGTTTTGCAGTAGTCTAATCGGCTGCTGATGGTGGCATTGATCATGGCGATCTTGTCAGAGTCTGCGATATATTGAAAAGTCAACCTCGGGTGGAAGTGGCAAAAACTCACAACCTGATTTACCTGAGGGCGCAAGTTCAATCTAGAGTCAAAGATGACACCCAAGTCCCTGACCTGAATAGTCTCACAAGCATCTTACGCTAGTGCCATTAACACAAACCCAAAGCTCATTGACACAGGGCCCTTTATTCAGCTACCTAAATTTACAGAACTGTCAAAACTGTTGATTTTGCATTAGGATTCCTAAAGGGAGCATACTTGGTACCTTTAATTTATCCAGGTATACTTGTAGAGAAACGGTCCACCCAAGAATATTTGTCGTTAATCTGGTGATCCTGGAATGTGCCTGCTTGTGATGCTGGAACACTCACTGCAGGCTTTTTTCTTTCACAAGCACAATCTGTACCACTGGAAATTTGAATGTGGTTTGTGATGCAGAAAACGGAGAGACAGGAAGTTACAGTCTAAGCATAAAAAAGTACAATTAAGAGTTCTAATGCCCTCATACTTGACCCCATTTTGGGGTTCACAGTTTGCATTAATCCCTTTTTTGCCCCTTTACCATGACCTCATCCCAACCCACCCTCTCAACACAGGTGTGTGCCTACCGCGATCCGATGAATGCAACCTCCAGTGCTTTTTTTAAATTCAATCTTATTCGTATAGCGAGATAGAAGAATATATAAACATTACAAACATTGGTAAGGTACACCAACAATAAGTATCGTGTACGTTGGAACAAATGCATATCTAGGCAACCTAAAAATGGAATGAAAACATGTTTATGTGGCACATCAGGAGACCATCTGTGTTAGCAACCCCTAAAAACATAACGGATTAAAGTAACGTTCACCATCATTTCAGAAATCGGGATCATAGTAGTCCTATTCGTAATGCATCAGGAAAGGTTATATAAAAAACCTGTATTTATGAAAAATAATAAGTCGTAGGGGGTCACACACTGAATCGGTAACAATAGATAAGTCAAAGTCATGGTACATTTGCTCAATGGATTCCTAAAGATGTATTTAGACATGGAGGAATGGGGACAAGAAGTACTCCATCATGGTCCCAAGTAGAGATGAGCTCCGGCGTGTTCGCACAGACTTCCTGGCAGGCTCTGTGCGGTGCTGCGCTAATCACAGGGAGAGAGACATATTCCCGATGCTCAGCTGCAGAGATTGGGAAATGTCTCCCTGCCTGTGGTTAGCGCAGCGCTGTGCAGACTTCCTGGCAGGCTCTGCACATGCACTGAACACGCCGGAGCTCATCACTAGTACCAAGGCGACGTCATCTATGCTGCTCTCAGCCCAGGAGATAAACACAGATTAGTATCAGAACATAGACCATGAAGTCCAAGTGAGAGAAAATGTTTGTCTTTACCATATTCCTCTGCCAACAGACGTTCAAGGTCCTTTATGCATTCCACTTCAGTAGCCCAATCCCCCAGGGAAGGCATGATTGTCGATCTCCAGTGACGGGGAATCACTACTACTGGCTGCTGCAATAAAGTGTCGCAACACATCTTTTTTATTAGATTTAACTTTGCCAGGGAGTATAGAGAGAGCCACCTCAGGTAAAGGTTGAATGGAACTCTCCATAAGTTTACAGTATAGTTTGAATATCTGTTGCCAAAATCCCAGGACAGGAGGACATTCCCACCTGATGTGGAGCATGGTTCCCCCGGGAACTAAGACACGGCCAACAGGTATCTGGTACTACAGTGCTTTTTTTACATTCACCAACACAAGTCCCGCTGTCTTGTATGCGCCTGTGCATTTCAACCCCATAGACTTCGGTGGGGCTGCATATTAAGGCTGGGAGCGAAGCAAGACGGTGAGAGATGTAAACAAACACCAGAGGCTGCGGCTTTTGGTTGGTAAGTTATACATCTGTGGAAGGGATATGTTAGGTCATGTAAGGGCAAAAAGGATTAGTAAACTTTTTTTGTTTTAAATTGCACTTGTCTCTAAATTTGTTTTATAGTTTTACCAGATGTTAAGGGTATTTTTGCTACATGGTGTATTCCAGTTAACTAATTGCAGTACTTCTAATGGTTTGTATTTTATACTGTGCAGAAAATTCCAGACCGTTATGAGGAGCCGTTGACAGAAGAACGTTTTGCCCCTCGTGAAGAACAGAGGCGATGGGAGGAGGAGCACATTGGAGCAGCAGCTCTGTCGTTTGGTGCAAAGGATGCTCGTGCACGGGGACAAAAGCAGTATGACTATGTGATGGAGGAAGATGAGGTGATACAGTTTGTCAGTGCAACGCAAATAAAAGGAACTGTAGAGAAGGTGAGAAGTCCCACTGTCACAAGTGTATCCCTGTTTTACACTCCAAAGAGCACTGATTCATGCCATTGGTTACAGATGCACTCCAGTCAAAAAAAAAACTTTTTCATTTAACCCTTTCACTTTTAGGTCTGTACGACATACGAACCTGACAGTGGGGCATTTTATAACTATACAGGAATATTATAGCGCCAAGTGTTTGTGCAGAGCTTTACAATGTAGAGGGGGGGGGGGGACAGTAAAATTTACAATACAGTTTATTACTAAAGGAATAGAAGGGCCCTACCCATGGAGCTTACAGTCTAAAGCAGGGGTGGCAAACTCAAATTCAGCGGGAGCTGCATTAGCAGTATGGTTGCCCTCAAAGGGCCGGCTGTATCTGTAAGACTATGTGTCCACTATTTATTATCATAAATAATTGTCATTGCATTTGTTTTATTACTGGTTTTATGGAGCGCAGGGTTCAGGAGTTTGCTGCGTACGAAATGCAGGATACAGGTGTATGCTATGGGACCGGGTGCAATATCTGACCTCTGCACCCGCCACTCCACTTCCATCATCCCATCCACCCTGGGATGGGGTGGGAAGGGATAGGGTGAGGTGGGGTGTGGTGGGGTAGGATGGAATTGGGGTGGGGGGGTGCTGTAGAATGGGATGGGGACGGAATGTGGGGTCGTATAGGGTGGGGATGGGGTAGGATGGGATGGGGTGGGGTAGGATGGGATGGGATGGGATGGGGTGGGGTGGGGTGAGATGGAGTAGAATGGACGGACGGGATGGGGTAAGGTAGGATGGGAACAAAAGAATAAAAAAAAAGTTATTGCCTCCACCTCACTGTAACATCCACCATTGCCTCCACCTCACTAACATCCACCATTGCCCCCTCCCCCACTGTAACATCCAGTCATCCACCAATGCCCCCACTCATCACTGTAATGTCCACTATTGCCCCCCCACTCGTCATCACTGTTCCAGTCCAACATTGCCCCCACTAGTAATCGCTGTAATAGCCAGTCCAACATTGCCCCCACTAGTAATCACTGTAACAATAGCCAGTGCAACATTGCCAAAACTCACTGTACTTGCACTGCGTGCTCTTGCAGAATAGCCGGCTTGAAGATCCACGAGCAGATGAGGGAGGGGTGATGATGTCAGCGCGCACCTAGGCAGCCACCGGGTGTACCAAGATGGCCGACCGCTTTGGAGCTAGGCCTAAGCCACGGCCTTTCCTAAGGCCGAGGCAGCGGTGCGCTCCGCGGATTGGTCACGATCCGTTTCACCACTCGTGGCAACGGATGGCCCATTACGCGGGCCACATAGCAAGGTCTGGCGGGCCAGATTCAGCCCGCGGGCCTTGTGTTTGCCACCCCTAGCCTAAAGGAAGGGGGAGATGGTACAAAAGGTAATAGCTGCGTAGATGATCTGATGGAGGGGATTGATAATCTGTTTTCAGGGATTGCCTAAAGGCAGACAGGGTAGGGGCTGACCAGACATACTGGGGTAGGGAGTTCCAGAGGGTGGGAGAGGCTCTGGAGAAATCCTGGAGACGAGCGTGGGAGGCGGTAACAAGGGAGCTAGAGAGCAAGTAGTCTTGGGAGGAGTTGAGAGGGCGATTTGGGCAATATCTGCAGATGAGGTTGTTGATGTAGCTGGGGTCAACATTGTGGATGGCCTTGTATGTTGTGATTTTGAATTTTATATGGTCTGGTAGGGAAAGCCACTGAAGGGATTAGCAGAAAGGAGCAGCAGTCACGGATCGGTTAATTGCACAAGTTCTGTGTAAATCTGGCAAGCAGATTCCTGCCAGTCGGATGGAAACTTTTGGACGGTGGCACTGCCGCCTGATTGCTTCCACACAACCTCGGTAATGGTGATCTGCATTGCGTTACATTCAGTGGAGCATAGGGGAGACATCCAGCGTCTCATTAAAAGAGAACCTGTCACCAAAAAATTGTCACATAAGGAACTTTTTGTCCCCCATATGATGGGGGGGGGGAGTAAACTTTTTTTATGTTCAAACATTTAAGTTACACCCAAGCACATAAATTCCCACCAAAATGTTTTTTTTTTTTTTATTTTTTTTTTTTGAGGCCCCACCTTTATGTGTACACACACACACACGCACGTAAACTCAAACACCTAGAGCGCCTACACATGAAGACGCCGGTTGCAATATACAAGTGACATATCGCAAGCTGTTTGCTCTGGGCACAGGGAGGGGCCAGGAGCACCGGCGGGGACCTGAGAAGAGGAGGATCGGGGCTGTTCTGTGCAAAACTACTGAACAGAGCAGGTAAACTATGACATGTTTGAAGTTTAACAAAAACTAAAAATAACTTGCCTTTTAATATCACTTTAATTCTTAATGACTACAGACCTACAACTTGAGTTGGTGACTGAAAGTACTGAAGCCTTATGACATTTACTAGTCACGTCACAAACTGTTGTGGCTTATATGATCTCAGGCCTCACATCCATCATAGGACAAATTTGAAGAGTCGTTTTAAGCTCTTAGGTTAAGGCATATTTTTTATTTATTTTTTCCTAAATTGTCAGGAAGATGAAAACGAAAAAGCACTCTCAGAGCTGGAAAAAAAGAACTTGTCCCTGCAAGAGGTGCGACGCAGCCTTCCTGTCTTCCCATACCGAGAAGATCTCCTCAAAGCCATTGCTGAGCATCAAATTCTCATTATTGAAGGGGAGACTGGATCCGGCAAGACAACCCAGATCCCACAGTATCTGCATGAAGAAGTGAGTTGTTCTGTTCTTTTTGCATGTGTGTTTTTTTATGCTGATTAAATTGTGGGTCTCTACTATTTTTGTTTGGTAACCTATTGTGTAAGGGCTTTGGGCTTAGTTCAGACTTGAGGTTTTGGGGTGTACACCCCCCCCCCCTTTTTCACATAGACTTTTTACTTCAGCCTCTCCTGGTGCTAGTGTGAGAGCAAAAAGGAGCGCCAATCTAAGTGAAGGGGTATAACCATAAAGAGTTTATTAAAACCTTATTGTCCTGCGAGTAGCCATTTGGCTAACAGGCATGTACAGAGAGATATCGAGACACTAGCAGGGTCCCACAATGTGCCGCAGCAGGTTCACCATTCTCCCAGCCAAGTTGTAACAATCAGAACGCCGGGACTCAGCCTGATAGTATCGTAAACCAGATCACAGACATTACTAGTATTCATTTTAATATTTTTATTCCAGTGTGTGTGTGTGTACGTATGTATATATATATATATATATATATATATATATATATATATATATATATATATATATATATATATATAATGTATGTATTAATTTCTATCATAGTTTGTAGACACTATAACTGTCGCACAAACCAAAGACATGGAGCAGAATACATTTTAGCTAAAATTTATGAAGACATTTTTTTATTTTATTGAATGTTTTATAGCAAAAAGTAAAAAAATATATCTTGTTTTATATAATCGAAAGATTAAATATAAAACCCAGTGGTGATCAAATACCACCAAAAGAAAGCTCTATAAATTTTGTTTGGGTACAGCATTGCATAACTGCACAATTACCATTTAAAGTAGCGCAGTGCTAAATTAGCAAAAAATGGCCTGGTTATGAAGGGGGTAAAAACCTTCTGGCGATGGGGTGGTTCAAGTGATTGTCCGTTAAGGGCAAAACCTCACATCCCCCACACCCATGTCTTTATTAAACTCACCTCCAGCGATTTTTTTTTTTTTTTTTTTTTTTTTTTTTTTTTCACCACTGGAGGGGGGTGCATGTTCTCGGGTTTAGCGGCCAATTGCTGGGCTCCTGAGCACTGATGTACGATAAAGGAGGAAACATCGCCACTTTCCCCAGGGTAATGCAACAGCCTACACTGGGTACTTTTTTGCCAGCCTCAGTGGAGGAAAGGGCGGTTAGAAACTGCTAATAAGATGACTATCATTGGGTTGAGAGGGTACTTTTTACAGAAAGTCTTACTTTGCTGTGAATGAAAAGGTGCCCCTCCCCCCTTATTTTTTTTAAGGAAACCTACGAAGGGAGAAATGCTGGAGCTGATGTTTTGGGCTTGTTTTTAAATGGTGTGGGCTTTGTGGCCATCACCCTAATCATGGTTTCTCTACTTAGTCACTGACCTGGAACAATTATGCAGCAAGTCATGTCTAACCGTCTGCATATAGTAAAGCCAGGGTCGGGATGACCGTGCTGGTATTGGTACCATTTTAAAAACCGGTCAGCAACAAGCAGCTTGCGCTTTTTCTCACAGGCTCACTGTAATGCTTTGTGCAATATTTAGTGCTTCTGTTTTTCTTCTCTGTCCCATATAGGGTTACACTAATAATGGAATGAAAATCGGATGCACACAGCCTCGAAGAGTGGCAGCCATGAGTGTGGCAGCTCGTGTGTCACAGGAGATGTCTGTGAAACTGGGTAATGAGGTAATCTGTCAGTGATAATTGTAGTTTGTTTTATTTCAGTTGTTGTCATTTGTTGCTTTTTGTCTTTTCTATTTACGATGATATTCTTTTGCAGACACAACATAGTGCTGTGTAGATGACAATGAATAACGTTTATTAAAGCAGATCTAAACCAAAAAATACAAATGTAATGTAATATATTAAAGCTTACCAGTTTTTAGGTGTGGTGATTTTAAAGTTGTTTCTATTTGATCCTTCCTTTTTTTTTTTTTATCCTGTGATCCTATCACCCTTCCTTCCCAAACCACTCCCCCCCTCTCCTCATCTCCTTGACATAGGGGGGAAGGTTCTGTAGTCCACAGAGGGTACTGGGTACAGCTGATAATAGTGCTTGAGACTTCAGTGTGGCAAAGACAGCACCTACAATAGGCTTACTGGATATTTGTTAATTCCTTTTTCCTCCTACCCTCCCCATTCCAGGTTGGATACAGCATTCGGTTTGAGGACTGCACATCTGAGCGCACTGTGTTGAAGTATATGACTGACGGAATGTTGCTACGTGAGTTCCTCACGGAACCAGACTTGGCTGGTTACAGGTATGATATACTGATCTCTAATAAAAGTTACTTTATTTTCTTTATTTTAATTTCCCATTTCCTCTCCCTCCTTTTTTTTTTTCCTCCCTATATATTTTTTTCTTTCCATCTCCATTTGTTCTTTTTTTTTTTTTTTTCCCCACGTTTATGTATATTTTTGGTAAAATATTTTTTTTTTCCAAAATTCTTTATTTATACAATACAACGGGTAGTCCCGCATGGGTCACAACAAAAGTAATTTTTGGTAATATATTTACTAAAAATGTGATTCCTCCCCTCATCTTAAAATATCATAATACCGTATATATACTCAAGTATAAGCCAACCCGAATATAAACTCAGGCACCTAATCTTACCACAAAAAAATGGGAAAACTACTTGACTCGAGTATTTGGAAAAAAAAATGAATAAAGTAACTCCCACTACTAAGCAAAAGTTTTGCCCACCTTCTTCCATGATTAAGGCAAACTCCAAGAAATATCACAACTGCCACTGTTTTGCCATTGCTGAGCTCATTCTGAAGATGCTGTTTGCCTAACTATTACACTAGCCCATTGGCTTCACATTTTTGAGTCAATGACCTGGAACTAATATGTAACCCAGGAAAGTTGGAAGACCTTATGTTGGTGACACAGTATATTGAGGCAAGAGGTTCTGCATGACAGCCAGACAAGTTGGCATTAGCAGAATGACAGCCTCCATGATTTTTTTCAGGAACATTTTCTTGAAATCCAAGTCATTTTTAAATGGATTATTCTTTTATTTTTTTCAGTGTAGTAATCATAGATGAAGCCCACGAGCGGACTTTGCATACAGATGTTCTGTTTGGCCTCATTAAGGACATTGCCCGTTTTCGACCAGATCTCAAGGTCCTAGTCTCCAGTGCCACTCTGAACACAGAGCGCTTTTCTGCATTTTTTGACGATGCACCGGTTTTCCGAATTCCTGGACGTCGGTACCCTGTGGATATCTATTACACCAAGGTAGGCAGCTTTGGTTATAAGGGCAAATGCTACATGAAGACAGTGGCTGAGGAGAAGATTTGAAGAGTGCCTTCTAAAAGAATATTTAAGCCCCTTTTCACACTGGTGCAAATTGTCATGCAATTTGACAGTTCCAAATCGTGTGACAAGTCACACCCCATTGTTAGCAATAGAACTGTTCAAATTGCTGCGACTCATGTCAGAGGTACTTTGAAAAAGGTTCCTGCACTACTTTTTGATGATTTAATTGCGACTTACATAGACTTCTGTTGTAGCGCAATTTCAAAGCTGCACCAGTGTGAACTGGGGCTTAATCAAAACAGAGTATGTCATTTTTAGGATCCCTGTTAATTTGTGTGTTGGGGGAGATTTTTTGCCCCAGTACACCACAGGTCACAATAGAAAGTCTTTTCAGTCTTTCTAATGTAAGGCAAACTTTCCACTTGGACATTTACCACTGGAAAGGGTGTATCTATTGGAAGGATTTCCTTCTCTTCCAGTTATGGTGACAACTGTACAGTTTGACAGTTGTCACCATAACAAATAGAAAGGGTTTACTTCTAAGCAGAGACTCAGGCACCAAAATAATGTGTTTGAATATATTTTAGATTGTACTTTTATACTAGGGTTGTCCAGATACTAGTATCGGCATCGGTATCGGGACCGATACCAAGTATTTGCGGGAGTACTTGTACTCGCCCAAATGCTCCCGATACCTAAATAGAATACTTTTTTTGTATTTATCAACATGTTCTGTGAAAATTCTTTGAGTTTTTTTACTACTGCGTGACAAGCAAATAAAACATTTTTATTAATTTTTATTCTTTTATAATGTCTTGAGTTAGAGTTCTTCATATTTCTAAAGAAAATATCCTTAGTCTGTATTGTGGTTTGAAAACTGTCACATGACATTTAAAAAAAGTATCGGTATTCGGTTTCGGCGAGTACATGAAAAAAAGTATCGGTACTTGTACTCAGTCCTAAAAAAGTGGTATCGGGACAACCCTATTTTATACTTTATATAAAATCCCCAACACATTCATGTTTTAATGTGAATAAGTTGGAGATTTTGTATAAATAGAGAATAAATCACAAGTTATATGCAATTCTATTTATGTAAATAACAAACTGCATTTGCCCACAATTCAAAATGATCCCAAATATTTATGTAGGAGAATGTGGGTATAAAAATAGAGCCCTTTCAAACCAGCGGGACCATATGTCTATTTTATCCATCAATTTTCAGATGAAATACGGACATGCATGTATCCCTATGGGATAGCGGGTGTCAGCGGATGAACATCCGTTGACATCGCTATGGTCTGTTTCTGCAGACGGAGGAAGATCCTATTTTTAGATGCGTCATCTGATTGGGTGAACAGACAGTCCAGAGCAATCCCCACTGGGCAAGCGGATGATAAAGGTACGGATCTGCATGGGATCTGTACATGTGAAAGGGCCCTTTAATTAAAGCATTTTATTCACAATTGTGTACAAGGCTTAACTTTAATGAGCGTCAGTACACCTAGTTAATTATTGTGGTGCCATTCATTGTTAATTGCACTCCAGTGCAGTGTTTTAATAGCGGTAAAAGCAACCTGCAGCTCTTGACTGCTTTAAACAGACTGCCTTAACAGGACACACTGTAAAAGCATTCTAATGCAATGTGTATTGTAAAGGTCCTGTAGTATTGGCATCTCTGTCCAAACAATCAAAACTTAAGAGGTTCTATCCCCTTCACACTATCTGGAATAAAAAAAAAAATTGCATTTCTGTCATGGACCATGCACATCTTACTGCAGAGCGATGTGATAAGTCGGCACACTCTTAATGACCGCGTTATAGAAGCTGAGGACATGCTTGGAAAAGCCTGGCCACCACAGCTTCCTCAAGAAGTACATATCTGAGCCTTGCTCATCAGGCAGGGATACGTGCCCTGTCCATGACGGATGCTCACCTAATCGTTCCAGAAAACAGAACTTCTGTACCCTCTTGACCTCTGCCCCTTTAATCACAACTGGTCCATAGCTAGTCTCTCTTCTAAAATCTACAATTATTTCCTTCTCCATACTTGGTTCTAAATTATTGTCTCTGCACCAACCCACTATAGCCACGTTGCCATCTTTTATTCTCCCAGTTAACTTGGTGTCATCTGCAAATTTTAGAACAGAGTTTACCTCAAAGCGGCAGACGCAATAATAAGTACACATCCCTGGGGCACCGCTGTTCTAAGGATAGAGTCGATATAGGTTGCCTTTGGTTGTACTTTAGAAGCATATTCCCTGGTAGGACAGATCATTTAGTAACTGAAACGGCCAACAAAAAAAGCAATCAAGAAGTTAAAGCTATATGTAGTATCCTAAGGCAGGTTGCATCTTTCATGCGTATTCTGTTGTACATGGTATACAAGTGCATATATAGTACTGTGCAAACATTTTAGGCAGGTGTGGGGGGAAAAAAGCTGTAAATGAAGAATGCTTCCAGAAATAGAAGTTTTGTTTTTTGATTTAGATTTCTCTAGTGTTCAATTACTTTCCATTTTGTCAATTTTCACAATTAACTTTCTGCAGGCCCCAGAAGCTGATTACCTAGAGGCGTGTGTTGTGTCCGTCCTACAGATTCATGTTACGCAGCCATTTGGAGACATTTTGGTGTTCTTGACAGGGCAGGTAGGTACATATATAAATTTTCTTCACTGTGGTGAGTGTTACATCTGGTATAAATATTATGCTGGTTTAAAGCAATAAAGGTGTTTCTAATGGAAGTAACCATTTCCTTAAAAAAAATTATTTAAAATTCAAGGGCTGACAATCTTCTTCAGAAATTGCTAGCTTTGATGCTGACTCCATTGTTGGTATTGTCTAATGCTTTGACCCAAAGTACATAGATCAGGAAAGTCAAGAATCCTCATCATTCTACTTATTTTAGGTCACAGTATTACTCATGGACTCCGGGGGCTCAGCATGACAGCCAGGTATCTAGTGTTTGCAGAAGAAATTTGCTGCAGCAGCCACAGTGTTTCCCTTGGTTAAGGATTACTTTAGAGTAAATCTATAGTTTTAAAATGAAAATTGGTTTTAAGGCTCAACTTTTCTTCTTTTTTTTTTTTTTTTTTTTTTACCTTCATGCATTCTAAACCTCCAAAACCTGTGTGCAGCAGCCCCCCATCTCGATCCAGCGTTGTGCACGAGAGCAGCAGCTCTCCCAGGTCTCTTTCTCATTGGCTGAGACAACGTTCCTGCTAATTGCAGCCAGTGAGGAGAGCGCGGGGGGCATGTCTAAGCCATGTTACATGTGTGAAAAGACACACAGAGCAGCTGCTCGGTGCCCCCCGTAGCAAGTTGCTTGCTATGGGGGCACTCTGCAGGAGGGAAGTATTAGGAGCGCCTGTGGGGGACATGAGAAGGGGCAAATTGGCGGTACTCTGTGCAAAAACCATTGCACAGAGCAGTTAAGTATAACATATTTGTTATTAAAAAAAAAAAAATACATATACATAAAGTTATAAAGTCTGACTTTTTAATATCGCTTAAATAATGCTGGCAGGCAGGCTTTTGTTGCAGAAGAGACTTCTGTATTTCTCTTCTGCTATAAAAGTGTCTTGCCTTCCAGCAATGCTTCTTCTGAATTTACACTAAGAACTCAAGTGCAGCTCAGAGTATATTCTTGGCACACAGTTTTTTTTTAAAATCTGGACTTGCCAATCAAGATGGTCAAATACACTGAATTGATAATAAGCGTGAAGGATTTGGTGGTGGCGATGAGTTCTCATCCCTAGAGGTTGGTAGATAAATTATAGCAGAGTATAGTTTTGCTTTTGTGTAGTACTATATTTGTTTTAAGATTCAGCAATCCGGTAGGTTTCTCCTATTTTACCTTTTTTTTGCTCCTGACATAGCAGGCTCTAGTGATTTTCTTTCTTTTATATGCTTGTATTACTTTTATATTTTGTGTCCAGAGTAATGCCACACTTGATGAGAGGATAACAATCGTTTATTGAAAATTAATGTACAAAATGAGCCAATGCGTTTCATGGGAATTGCCCCCCTTCTTCAGGGCTAGTATACAAACCTGAACCTAACCTAAATAACATGCAATCAGCCTTTGTTATATAGGTCTATCGCTAAAACGTGTGTGTGTATGTATATATAGAAAGACTAAAGGGACGGTATATAATGCATATAAATAGGAACATAAGAATGGAAAATAACCGTCTAATGGGGTTATTGAGGGTTTTTTTTTTTTTTCTTCCCATGTTTGTGTGGATTTTCTGTGGGTACTCCAATTATTTTGTCATTTTATGTAACTGTCATAGTCCATAGTGAAAGTAGACCTAGGCAAAAAAAAAACCTAAGAATCTTTGCAGTATTTGTACATTTCCCATGTGTTTTCTCCTTAAAGGGGTTGTAAAGGTAAAAATGTTTTCCCCCAAAAATCTTCCTTTACCTTGGTGCAGTCCTCCTTCACTTACCTTATCCTTCGATTTTGCTTTTAAATGTCCTTATTTCTTCTGAGAAATCCTCACTTCCTGTTCTTCTGCCTGTAATGCCTGTAAACACAAGAATGCAAGGCTTTCTCCCTGGTGTGGAGTTTTGTGCTAGCCAGGGGGCGAGCAGGAGAGTCGGGACGCTCTCTACGTTGCAGATAGAGAAAGGAGCTGTGTGCTAGTGGGTGTCCTCACTCTCCTGCTTGCCCCCCCCCCCCCCTCAAGGGAGGGTACGAGCATGACACAGTAAAAAAGCCTTGTATTACTGTGTGGAGTTACAGACAGAAGAACAGGAAGTGAGGATTTTTCAAGAGAAAAAAGGAAATTTAAAAGCAAAATGGAAGGAAGGATGAGGTAAGTGAAGGAGGACTGCACTAAGGTAAAGGAAGCTATTTAGAGATATCTTTAAAATGCTATATAAAAATACCTGTTGATCTATCAAAAATCCAGTGGCCTATTTACTTCCTGTAGTGAGCAGGGAATGCTGCCTCTGCTGCACTAAAATCCTAAGCAGTGCTTTATGTGCCCTGCCCAGGTCTCTCCTGATAAGGGGTTATAGAACTACCACCCCTTATTTTATGAAAAGGGGGAGGTGAACTGTATTCCTGCAGGGGAGAACCCAGGCAGGGCTGACGAGATTGCTTGGGATTTGTCGCAGAGGCAATGTGTTGTCAGCTTGCCACAGGAATTTACTTTCTGAAAGGATCAACAGGTATATTTCTGTAGTAAAACACCTAATGGCAAATGCTAGTATAGTCCATTTTTGCAACAAAGAATTGATATCTGTAGTCCTTAAATTAATATATAGAAGATTGCAGCACTAGAAAGGAGTCCACACAATACACACAAAAGATAAGATCTACCAAGTGTCATGTTTTTGGTTGAATAAAAAGAAGACGCTGCTTTACCAAGGGATATAGATGGAAACTCATCGACATGTAGGACGTTTAATGATTTATAGAGATCAATATGTGTTTACTTGATGCATGAAGTACTGGATGGCAGCCTGTATAGGCACTCCCCAGAAAAGGCAAAGCAAAATTGAACTCTGTTGGTGCAAAATTATTTTATTGACGCTCAAGTTGGCCCATAAAAAGCTGTATAAAAGCAAGCAAATCTTGCATAAGGACCTGCCACTCTGCTTGAGATGTGAGTGTGTGCACAGTGTAATGTGGTATTTTTATGCAGTGCAAAAAAAAGGCATATAGAAAACATGGTCTTGGTGGTGAATGAGCTGTAATCCATTTCTGGTTCCACCAACTACTAGGGGGGAAACAATTGGCTGTGTCAGCAGTTATTCAGAAGACTTTTACATATTAAGTATTTTACTGCTGTTTTTCATCAGGAAGAGATTGAAGCGTGTTGTGAGATGTTACAGGAACGGTGTCGCCGGCTTGGCTCAAAGATAGCAGAGATGCTTGTTCTACCAATATATGCCAACTTACCATCAGACATGCAGGCCAAGATCTTTGATCCCACGCCGCCTGGAGCCAGAAAGGTAGTGTATATTAGAAAAGGGGAACAAAATGGAGGACGGACTGCTAGGAAAGTGAACGTTTTACTTACTGTTATTATTTTTTTTCCTCTCTCAAAGGTCGTCGTAGCTACCAACATTGCAGAGACCTCGCTGACCATAGATGGGATCATTTATGTCATCGATCCAGGATTTTGCAAGCAAAAAAGCTACAATGCACGTTCAGGAATGGAGTCCCTTATTGTTACTCCCTGCTCTAAGGTGACAAATTGCAGTTCTCTCCCACAGCTGCTCTAAAAAGGTGGCTGTCATGGATCCAACAATATAGCTAACTAAATATCTATTGAGACTCTGTCTCTATTTTAACAAACAAACAAAAAAATGAGGCTTCTGGCAAAAGAAAAAATAATTGCCAAACCAGCAATTTTCATTGTCGTAAGGAGTTGAGCTTACTGGCGTATTTTGAGCATTGAACGTCTCTACTACACACTGTGGGGGGCCACAGTGTGTAGTAGAGAACCAGGCAGCCTGATTGGCTGCTATGAGCAGTATTTAAAGAGAAACTTTACCCCCCATTTCTTTCTCTAATTACTTGTAGTGCTTTGTTATGCTGTAATATTCTTACAAGCCCAACACAACCTGTGTTTTCCACTTCTCTGGTACCACTCTCCTAAAGATCCTGGCCCATGCTGCCATCTTTCTTTTTGCATCACAGGGAGTTGGCTGTCTGTTCCTACTTCTCGCAACTGGTTCTCCAGTGACGCAGCGTTAGATCTTATGTATGTGCAGACAAAGATCTGGTACTGTGTCTGTTTACATGTCATTCTATTAATGAAGAATCGTAACGGCCCCTGAAATGCTGATATCCTATATTGCAAATGACATTGCTTTCATACATAAACATGCAAAAGACAACGAGCGTCTATTTACATCTCGTTCTATAAGGTCTGGCGCCACTACTTTATCACTCATACGCAGACGACACGCAACTGTATTTTCGCATCTGCAATAAAAAGGATCATCATCTCAGTTTAGAGAATTGTCTCTCTTTGATAGAAAACTGGATGACTAAGAGTTATCCTAAACTCAACAGCTCCAAAACAGAACTCCTTTTGTTTCACGCCAGTCGTAAGAGTCAACTGGCAACAACTTGGACACCCCCGCCCATTCTGGGCCAGGTCATCTCCCCTAGCTCCAAAGTCAAAAGTCTCGGAGTCATCTTTGACACCTACATTACAATGGACGCACAAATAGGGTCAGTAGTCAGTGGATCACACCATCTGCTGCGCCTACTACGCAGAGTTATTCCTTTTATCCCCAAAGAAGACGTAGCAGTCGTGGTGGGAACAATTGTGAACTCCAGACTGGACTATGCAAATGCCCTTTACCTCGGACTCCCAAAGTACCAAATCTCTCGTCTGCAAGTCGTTCAGAATACGGCCGCCAGACTTGTGACTGGGAAAAAACCCTGGGAATCAATCTCACCTTTGTTGAGAACCCTTCACTGGTTGCCAGTAAAAGACAGAATTGCTTTTAAAACACTCTGTCTGACGCATAAGTGCATCCATGGGAAGGCTCCACAATATCAATGCGAAAAGATAGAAGCCCACAATCCCAATCGCGTTCTGCGATCCACCGACCAAAATCTGGTCAAGATACCCAAAGCAAGATACAAGTCCAAAGGAGAAAGAAAGTTTGCTTTTCAAGGTCCCAGACTATGGAACGCTTTACCAACCAGCATTCGGTTGGAGGAAAACCACCTGACCTTCAGAAGACAGATAAAAACTCTGCTCTTTTAAAGACTAGAGAGACAGGAACAACGAGTGCCCAGAGGCGATTCAGTTCGCATGTGCCACGCTATATAAGGTTTTCATTCATTCACTTCTGTTTACTTCCCTGCATTTTATGAATAGGGGAAGTAATGCCTCCTGGAATATTTGAGAAGGCAGCAGAGGAGAATGAAAACTAATTCTCGCTTAGGCGGGAATGAAGGGGATTGCAGAGGCATATCAAAAAATAAAATATCTCAGCTATTTATTTATTTTTCATTTAAAGCGGGGTGGGGGTGTCTGTTACTAGCATTAACGGTTTTTGGGTTTACCCTTGTAACATGTTCGTATTACCTGTTGATCCTACCTGAAGATTATCCCTTATTTTGTTACTTCCTCTAATTGGGCGACAACTCTGTTTGTTCAGCAAAGTTGTAGATGAACATACAGTTTTTTAAATGGACTCTAAATAAGAGGCTAACAAACTAATCCCTAATTTCAGCAGTTACAGCAGGCAAGCTTTTTTTTTTTTCAAGCAGCTGCAGCAACCAATATGACTGTCAACTGGACAGCCTGGCCCGTTTGAAGTGGAAAAAGAAAGGATTTACTGACAGGAGCAACCAGTAATAAGACTATGGGTTTGATTTACTAAAACTGGGTAGTGAAAAATCTGGTGCAGCTATGCATGGTAGCCAATTAACTTCTAAGTTCAATTAAAGCCAAAGAGAAAATTGGCCGCACACTGCTGATACCATCCAATAAGCATCCTTTATTCCTCCAAGATGGGACAAATGGCACAGGGAACTTGACATACAGTTAACGTGTTTCACAGAGTGCGTAATAATTTGTTTTCTTTGTAAAACGCGTTGACTATATATAGTCATACGCCCACTTTTTCACTTTCCCTTTGGTCTTACACTGAGGTGAGCCGGGGTCTGCACCTGTGTGATCTCGTGAGTATCTACACCTGAGCAGTATATAGCTTTCTATTGTTCAATTAAGCTTTGATTTAAAAAAAAAACTGGAAGCTGATTGGCTTCTATGCAGTGATGCATCAGATTTTGCACTCTTTAGTAGATCAACCCCTATGTTCTAAGGGTGACTCAGAAAAACTACTGCATTTAACTCTTTTGACAGACTGCATTATATAGGAAATTTGTGATTTGCCCATACTGTTAACTTCATTTTTGTTCTTCAATCCAAACACAGAAGTATGGTCTTTCTTTTACAGGCTTCCGCCAATCAGAGAGCAGGCAGAGCTGGTCGAGTAGCTGCAGGGAAATGTTTCCGGCTGTATACAGCCTGGGCATACAAACATGAGATGGAAGATACAACGGTGCCAGAAATTCAGAGGACTAACCTGGGGAATGTGGTGTTGTTGCTGAAGAGCTTAGGTGAGCTCAGCTTAGGAGTGGTAACGTTCTAGTGTCATGTGGAAAAGGTATAATAGCGCTATAAAGGTGAAAAGTGGTGGTTGATGTTTGACAGATAATTTAGAAACATAAAGTAACCTATTCTAATTTCTATCTTACCAGTGTCGCCATCCCTCCCATTCCCCACAGTTCTTGGTTTGTACAAGGAGATTATAGCATTATGTGGCCTGTTTAGATTGGGCAGGTTGTAACATGTGCCACCAGATTTATACCTCTGGTCTCAACTTGTGTGCGTAGCCTTTCCTTTGATCTCTTGCAGCTGACTATCATTCTGTATCATCTCTAGGTATCAATGATCTTATCCACTTTGACTTCATGGATCCTCCTCCTCATGAGACTTTGGTTCTGGCTCTGGAGCAGCTGTATGCCTTGGGGGCCCTTAACCACCTGGGCGAGCTCACTAAGGTTAGAATGGAAACGATTTATTGGTTTTATGTATAGGAAAGAAATCATTGATGCACTACATTTTGTGTTGCCCATAGCGACTGACGATATGCCAATTAACATGTATATCTAAACTCCTGTCAGACATTAAAAAAAAACTAGTCCAGTTATGTATTCATAAAAATGTCTGTTCCCAAATAAGTTTTTATATTAGCTTCCTGCTTGGAGAGTCTGGATTCTCGGCCAGTCGGGGCTCTTATGCTTTGCTCAGTTCTGTTATTGTAAACATATCTATGTGCTGAAACTCTTTCATTGTACAATTAGCAGTTTGGTGGCGAGTCTTTAAAGCAGAGTTCCACCCATTTAAAAGGCAGCAGCTGACAAAGTGTAGCTGCTGACATTTTATAATCAGACACTCACCTGTCCAGCGATGTGGGCGCGCAAAGCATCCCTCCTTTTGCCACCTTCTTTCCACGGTGCCGGCATTCTAACTGTTGGTGCCCGGCTGTGGCTTCGCAGAGGGGGGGGGGGGGGGGTGTAAGCTGGATGCTTTCAGGGGGAGGGGGGTGCAGATACCTGTCTAAAGACAGGTATTTGCACCCACTTCCGGCCCGCAGTCTCGGGCAAAAGACGGGTTTTTCCCATTGTGTGCTGGGAACTCTTGGCTCCCAGCACACAGCGGGAGCCAATCGGGGGGTGCAGCGCGACTCGCGCATGCGCCGTAGGGAACCGGGCAGTGAAGCTGGAGCGCTTCACTTCCTGGTTCCCTCACCGTGGATGGAGGGGGGAGCAGCAGAGAGACGAGCGAACGCTCATACTCTGCTGCGGACGCCGCTGGACTCCAGGACAGGTAAGTGTCCTAATATTAAAAGTCAGCAGCTGCCGTATTTGTAGCTGCTGGCTTTTAATATATTTAGCTTTAAAGCGGAAGTTCCATTTTTGGGTGGAACTCTGCTTTAAAGGGATACATTTTTGCCTAATGGAGAGAAGTGTCCCAGCTCCACTGTGCTTTTGACACAGACTGGCTGAACAGCATTAAAAATTATTTGGCTGGCACCCATATGTATATTTCAATTGCATATGTGGATGTTTGCCTGCAGTTGTGTTACTACATGCTTGCGCTCCATCTCCCACACACTTCTCTGTGAATACCTTTCTGGGGAATACCCTTGCTTGTAGCTGTAACAGTGACCAAGCTCCACCAAGTCATTTCAAAATCGCAGGTGGAAAAAGAGTTTGCGAAGAAGAGGGCTATTTTAGTGGTTGCTGTCTCTATCCTAAACATCTCACTGTACTTATTGAGGATGTTCTTCCTGTCCAGAGTTTTTTGCAGAAATAAAATGTTAGACACTTCTCAAAGCTTCCTTTAACCTGGCATGCCCAGCCCTGCAACCAGCTTATGCTGCAATTTGTGTTTCTCAATCTTCTAACCGTACTAAAACCATGAACAATTAACTTGACCCTGTATGTTAGGATAATGCTGTTACAGAACAATTACAAATATTGCCTCTGTTCTGCATTTTTGTGTGGATGCCCTACACAACAAACCTGTCCTTTGAGCCTATCAAGGAAATTCCATTAGTCGTGCTGTCACGCAAGCTAGCCTTCCTGATGGCCTGAATTGGCCCTTTCATGTAGGGAATAATGCCCAATTCTTCACCACAACAAGGTGATATTACGTCCCATTCCATCCTTCTTGCCAAAGGTGGTGTCGGCCTTTCATTTAAATCAGGACGTTGTTTTGCTTTCTTTTTTCTCTCAGCCTCCCTTGGCAGAAGAGAGACTACTGCATTCCTTGGACGTCGTCTGGGCAGTCAGAGTTTATTTGTCTAGATCTGCGGAGATCCGAGGACTCCTTTTTTTTGTTTTACCAGAAGGACCCAAGAAGGGGTTGGCAGCTTCCATTGCCAATTGGTTTCTGTCGGTTGGTCATTCAGGCCTGTAACGGAATGACCTGTGACAACCAAAGACTTTGGAAGGATGAGAGATACTCCTGTGCCGGCGGCACTAATAACTCCTGGGTCTAAGTCCACCCTGGGCCCTTTTGAGCGTAGGGTGGCTAATAGGATCATAATTCATGTATTACATGAGATGGGACATTATTGATACTTCATATGGCACGATACTGGAATATTACAAGTGGTTTATGTTGACTTGAGACCAGGTCAACAAGACAGTGACTCATCCCTCTGTATAATAGGTTTTTAAAATGCTAAGTGACCCGGTTTGTGAAAGACATTTCATTCTGTTGAAAGGTGTTAATTACATCGGCTCCTGGAAGACCTTTTCATTGTGTTTAAAGCCCTGTGTTACCGTCTCTCTTCAGATGTAATGAATTAGCATGCCAATTATGTTTAGCAAAGGAATGTATTGCTGTTCAGGTGTCGAGACCCTTTAGGGACAGTACGTCTGTCTAGATATGTGGATTAAGGCATTGTGTAATTGTATTTTGGAATGTGATAAGATATCGTCAGTATCGGTGCCGAAATGTCTGCTAGAGAATTGGCCCCAGTGTGAATAGGGGGGTGGAGATTGCATTGTCCTGTGATTAACTGTAACATCTTGTACTGTATAAAAAGCTGAGAAGAAACCATTAAAGTGTTCAGTCATTTGGAAAAAAGTACAGAGCAGAGTCTCGTCTTGATTATGGGAAATGGAATGGATCGTGTATGCAAGATTGTCGCAGTGTGTCAAATAAGCTTTTCGTGGGTGGATGGAAGGTCGTAAACGGTGGTGACCGTTACAAGGCCTATGGTCTAAAACGTAAGGCTCCTCCTCCCTTCAGGGTAAAAGCTCATTCTACCTGGGGTGTTGACACCTGATGGCAAAAGGTCCAGGGAGGTATCTGTGGCTCAGATTTGTAAGGCTGCTACCAGGTCTTCGGTGCATACATTCACAAGATTTTATCAGGTAGATGTTAGAGCAGCCGAAGATTTGGCTTTTGCCCGTAGTGTACTACAGGCTGCAGTTTTTAAGTCTGATGACTATTTTTTGTTTGGCAGGATGTCTCTCTTCTCAAGGCTATTGCTCTGGGATGTCCCAGTAGATAATGAATAATGGCCTAACTCTGTGTCCCTTGATGTATGATAAAGAAAATAGGATTTATTCATCATAATTTGCCTGTAAAATCCTTTTCTTTGAATACATCTTGGGACACAGAGGTCCCTCCCCTCTTTTGATGATTCAGATCTTGCTACAAAACTGAAGTACTTTCTGTATGGGAAAAGTTATATAGGGGCGGACTTCCTGTCTAAGACTTTGTTTATCAGTGCCCATTCACCTAGAGATGGCATATAACCCAGTTGGTGATGAATGATGGCCTAACTCTGTGTTCTGTGAAGTATTCAAGGAAAATAATTTTACAAGTAAGTATGACAAAAAGATCCTATTTTTTGGGGGAAGATTGTTGAAATGAATGGTCTGGTGCCACTTTAATGTTGCCTTTCAGTTTCATGGAGACAATCAGTACATTACTGGTGTATAGAATTCCCCCAGAAGTCTTTATTGCCTGTGTTGATTGGCTTGCTACTTTTCATAGAAGTCTTAATTTTTAAATTCAAAAAGTCAAGCACTCCCTTCAATAGGAGCTTTTATTTTTGGTCAGACAATCACTAAAGCATAGTTTTCTAACGGAAATCGTATTTCTCTCCTCATAGAGTTGTTGGCATTTTCTCTATTTGTATTCTTACACTCCTGTAAGAAACTTGGTAATGGTACTTAGCCAGTGGGTTTTAGTTCATTTTGCCATATGTTGTTATCCTGCTTGTGTCAGGGGGGATTGTAAAATAAAGAAAACCCTGAAAATATTACAAATGTGTTTTACAGTGAACATTGACCGCTGATTGCACTTGGGCTATATCATCCTATAGAGATTTTTGCCTTTCTTGCGCCCTTTTATATACAAACCCTGTGATTTCATGTTCTCTCTTCTGTTTACCCTTGCAGCTGGGAAGAAGAATGGCTGAGCTCCCAGTGGATCCCATGTTATCCAAGATGATTCTGGCTTCTGAGAAGTAAGTCATTTGTACTGGTTTCTGCAGCACCCAAATATTTAAAACAGACGCATCCCACCTTGGCTTGTATTAATTTCTGTACTGGCTCTGGTTCTGTTTTATTTATTTTTTTATTGACATCAATTTTACTTCTGTAACATGGTGACAATTCCACCTTTCTCTCATGAGGGAGCAGTGTTGTCACCTGCCCGCTCACAAAGTGATGTACCAAAATATCCAACTTTTCTGCCTCCTGCCTACATGTCTTTTGTAAACAAATGTTCAGAAGCGGGCACATAGAGAAGGAAGTTGAGATACTTGGTAAGCCTGATCTGCAGGTAGAAATTGATTGAAAAGCAATGATCTGCATTTTCTGAACAAAACTAAATTCGTACAATGACAAAGAAATTAATGAATGCAGTTATTCAAGGGCTTATTTATTTTAATGTCTGGTTTTGTCTGCCACAAATTTGCTGACTACCATCATTTGTTAATAAAATACTGCTTTAACCACTTAAGACCCGGACCAATACGCTGGTAAATGACCCAAGGTGTTTTTGCGATTCGGCACTGCGTCGCTTTAACAGACAATTGCGCGGTCGTGCGACGTGGCTCCCAAACAAAATTTGCGTCCTTTTCTTCCCACAAATAGAGCTTTCTTTTGGTGGTATTTGATCACCTCTGCGATTTTTATTTTTTGCGCTATATACAAAAATAGAGCGACATTTTTGAAAAAAAAACACTATTTTTTACTTTTTGTTAAAAAAAAAATCAAATAAACTAAATTTTAGTCAAACATTTAGGCCAAAATTTATTTAGCCACATGTCTTTAGTAAAAAAAAAATCGCAATAAAAAAAAAATAGCTACCTAGTGGGAACAGCGACACTAATACAGCGATCAGAAAAATGATCGCTTAGTGACGCTGGCAATAGGGAGTGAAAGGGTTAACTAGGGCGGTGATCAGGGGGTTAAAACTTTATTAGGGGGGGTGGGGGGGCTATCCTGAACCTAACACTAACTTTTTTTTACACTGTCTGTCACACTGACACTAAATGCAGTGATTAGATCACTGCATTCAGTAACACTGTGACAGGGGGGTGGGGGGGGCGATCACAAGGGGTTAATATGCCTATGTGAGTGTGTGTCAGTGTTGTGTTGGTGCACAACTTGTGATGTCTTCTCTCATCAGCAGCGCTGAGAGATTACATCATTTCCTCCTTCCTGTGTAAACACAGGAGGAGGAAATGACAGGATGGGAGGGCGCTCCCATTGGCTGGGAGCGATCGCGGGGGGGGCGGGTATTCGCCGACATCCGCCCCCCAGATGCCGGATCGCTCCCGGAGCCAGGGGGACCCCCGCACGCCGCGGAGGGGGTCCCGATGGGACCCCCGAACCGCACTCAGGCGGGGACGTAAATTTACGCCCTTGTGCCTGTACGTGCCATTTTGTGGCCGTATATGTGCGTGCGGGGGTCCTTAAGTGGTTAAAGTGGAACAAAACTCACCTCGGCTCTAGCGATGTGCCATCCTCTATCTCCCCTCCCGAACGACCGCTGACATCTTCGGGCGGGTGGCCTCTGGACCTTGATCACCGTGCAGGGATGATGCATGGATAGGAATTTAGTCCGGTTCGACATTGCCAAATTTGTACAGTGATCTTTGAATGCGTGGCTCCCTGTACAGGGGTGGACAGATGGGTAAGATGCTTTAATACAGAGGAGACAAAGCACGTCTCTTCTGCATTAAAAATCCTGACTGTCCACCCATTTTAATGCCTTTGGTCTAAAGTTTCACTTTAGGGTGCCATTAAACCCACGTCCACATGCTTAAAATAAATATAGTACACGATGACATTAAATTCGAGGCAGGTCCATTGGTGAATAATAAAGGCTTGGAAATACAACTTTTTTTTCCCATGTCCGCAGTAGCTCTGTTTTGGGTTTGTTTCACAAAATGCTTTGTACATATTTTTTCTAGATCTCTTGTTTAAAAAGTAGTCACATGACCGCGGTGCTCCATCCACATAGTCACAAAATGATAAACAGCAGAGCAAGGAGGAAGTGTTCCACTGTCAATCACCGCAGACTGTGCGCATATGTGGATGGGGCTCCAGCAGTCACATCATTTGCTTTGAACCACTTAAATTTTGGGCACTTTTACCTTTTTTAATTGTTTATTTTTACATACTGTCACCAGTGCAGTACAGCACCATCATATAACTGGTGTGAAGGTGATCAGGGATACTGACTTGTCACACTATGTGTAAAATGTCATTTAAAAAAAAAAATACTTATTTTTTTAATTTTAATACAGTAACCAGAGCAATACAGTGTTACGATATACTGTACTACTGGGAAGGCGATCAGGATTATTTTTTTTAACACTGATTGCTTATAACTGAATTTTACAGTTATAAGCAACCATTTTTCCTGAATGAAAAATATATAATCTGTGTTTACTATTGTGATTGGCCACAGCTAATCGCATTGTACAGATGGGCTGTCATTAGCTTTTTCTGTGATCACTGTGACCAATCACAGAGCTCATGACAATAGTACACAATAAAAGGCATGAATCAAAGCCTTTTATTGTTTACAATTGTCATGTGTTTTGTTGTTGGCCACAGCGATCACATGGCACTGGCAACGGGCCAGTACAGCGATCTATCATCGGTTGTGTCCAGTGGACACAGCGGGTGACAGACTGTGCTGGAGCGCAGCTTGATGCTGGGAGGACGTCATAGGAAGTCCTCCGAGGATAACAGGGCTGCCACTCAGCCATCATATTAGGCTGGGTGGGAGGGGGTTAAAATAAGAGATCTAACTATGAATAATAGAGAAACAAACCCATGAAAGTAAGCAATGATTACATGTGTGTTTTTCTTTTTCTTCATTATCAAGGTATGGCTGTTCAGAACAAATACTCACCATTGCTGCTATGTTGTCTGTGAACAACGCAATTTTCTATAGACCAAAAGATAAATTAGTCCATGCGGATACAGCTCGTGTCAACTTCACTGTTCCCGGGGGAGACCACTTGGTGCTGCTCAATGTGTACACCCAGGTATGTGTGCTGAATGTACATGTTCAAATAAAGCTAGGGAGGTACGGCTCATAGCAACTAGTCATTCAGTATGTTGGCTTTCTTATAATGTTTTAGGACACAGCAGATGTTCATGCTTTCCCCTTCTGGGGCTATTCAGTCCTTCTCACAGCAAGAGTTGAGTGTCAGCTGGTGTTTTTAGCAGCCTTAACTTGGTATCTTCGGTGGTAACGGGCTTTAAAAAAAAAAAAAAGGGGGCTCTGCTCCTTCTAGCTTAACCTTGGAGTATTTTTTTTCCCTCTGCCTCTTAGCAGTGTCAGATCAGATCCACAGATCTAGAGATATTGGCCTCTTGTAACTTGCTGTAAAAAAATGGTTGATAAAGGCTACTGTTTACAGAGGCTACTGTGGTCAGAGTTGTGAACTGGCGGTGTCTGTCTATCTGGACATACTTGGGTTAGGGTAGTTTATAGCGGTAGTTTATAGTTTTATAAAGCCTGCAGCTAAATTTGCAGGCAAATATTTTCCTTTTAAGCAGAAGTGATTTGAGTTGCAGGTGGGGGAAGGAGGATTCCTCTCCCACCCCTTCCCTCTCCCACCCCTTCCCTCTCCCACCCCTTCCCTCTCCCACCCCTTCCCTCTCCCACCCCTTCCCTCTCCCACCCCTTCCCTCTCCCACCCCTTCCCTCTCCCACCCCTTCCCTCTCCCACCCCTTCCCTCTCCATGTGATCGTGGAGCCAGAGAGCTCTGCAAGCCGGTGGCAACGGCTGCACTACAGAGAGGGGAATAAAGAAGAACTAAAAAATTTCCAATAACAGCATTATAGTCTTTAGATGACCCCACGTTTAGAACAATCACTGTCCATAGAGTCTATATTGGAAAGTAAAATCTGCCAGGTAAGCGGGTTAAACCCAGCACAGGACCATGCAGTGCCATCGGCCAGTGGAACACTAAACAGTGAAGACATAAATGGAAAATAACACCTGGGGCTCCTTGGGCAATACAGTTTATTGAGTAGATAATAGATAAAAACAAGTTACAGTTACAAGAGTAATGTGAAGTCAAGGGTTCCTGTAGAGAATACAGAGTGAGATCATCTGGACGGTAGGAGAACAGAGGCTGAGAAGTGGAATCCAGCATGCAACAGCTTCTTTTCAATGACTGGCTACTAGGATGAGGTGACACTCATGGCTTTTCAGAAAACCAGAAGTAAGAAATACTGTACACGGAGGTAACCACACAAAGATTTACTGCTTGCTGCAGGACTTCTCTCAGTCACCTCATCCTAGTAGCCACACCAGTCGTTCCAAAGAAGCTGCTGCATGCTGGATTCTCTCAGCCTCTGCTCCCCTCCCATCCAGATGATCTCACTCTATGCTGGCCTGGATTACAACGCTCAACTTAACATTTCTCATGTGTGTTTTTTTTTTTTTTTTTTTTATCGCTTATCTACTCAATAAAACTGTAGTGTGTGTAAAATGATTATATAAAATCTGTGTGTCTAACGGACTTTTGTAATTTTTTTTTTAGCAAAACACATACTTTTCAATGCATGTCAGAATTAGCCTGGTAGGGAAGTAGTTAATTTCCTCTGTTGCTTATTCCCATTTGTCTTGTTTTATTCAGTGGGTGGAGGCTGGACACTCGCTGCAGTGGTGCTATGAGAACTTTATTCAGGCTCGCTCCCTCCGCCGAGCCCGAGATGTCAGAGAGCAGCTGGAGGGACTCATGGGAAGGATAGAAATTGAGCTGAAATCGTGTGAAGGGGACAATGTACCTATCCGTAAGGTAAAGTCCGTTAGACATTATCCAACCTGCATCATTCAGACCATACAAATAGAACATGTATTTATTTGTAAACGTTAAGGAATTGTTATTGTACAGTATATGCCACTATAGCTTTTGCATTGCTGCACTGTTTTGGTGGGATTATGATGTCATTATGGGTGGGGGACCATGGTTAGTACATTCCATTTTGAGTGTTATTTTATGATTATTTTTTTACTGTTACCCTGAGGACGGAGACCCTGCAAGACATTAAAACGTTGGTTGTTTTTACCTATGTGACATTACAATAAAATGAATGAGTGCTAACGACTTTCTTCTGCCAGTACTAGTTTTGCATGGGCCCCTGCGTTGAATAATTCCAGGTCCAGCATCATTTGGATTGTGCTGTTCCACATAAGATTTTCTGTTTTAGCATATCATGCGCTGCAATGGCAGAAATGTGTTTATTCCTCACCTTGCTATTATCCTCTGTTTTCTATCAGGCTATCACAGCTGGCTATTTCTACCACACAGCCAGGCTCGGCCGCAGTGGGTACAAGACAGTGAAGCAGCAGCAAGGCGTATTTATCCATCCAAACAGCAGTCTGCATGAGGAGCAGCCACGCTGTGTTATATACCATGAGCTTGTCTTCACCACCAAGGAATACATGAGACAGGTCAGCATTGAGAATGTACTTGTGTAATATCAAATGTAATGTGCACGTCACAGGATTTCAGGTCTTTTTTGCATACGTATAGAAAACTTAGGTCTCCTGCACACTGTACTGATGTGATGAGTATTGGACATTTCTGGCAGAAAAAAAACACACGGATGGACTGTATATAACTTGCACGTATTTACAAGTATGCACACACATGCGTGGCATTTGCATGTTTTTGTGCGTAGTTGCGGGTATACAAACAAAAAACTCTTCAGGCAGCAGTGTGCAAGAGGCCTTCAGGTAGATTTAGACCAGGGATCCTCAAACTACGGCCCTCCAGCTGTTGTAGAACTACACATCCCATGAGGCATTGTAACTGACATTCACAGACATGACTAAGCATGATGGGAATTGTAGTTCCTGAACAACTGGAGGGCCATAGTTTGAAGACCCATGATTTAGACATTCATTTAGATCTCCCTTTCTTCTGAAGTCCGATATGCGTTCAGATCACACTTTAGAGACTACTGACAGGCGGTAAGGAAGCAGTGTGGCATCTTCTCACCTCCTATTTTTAACCCCATTTTTGTCGACAAACATGCCTCAGCTGCATGCATTGCATCCAGTTGTAGGACATTTGCGGCACTTCCGTATTTGCTCTAGTGGCCTGCATTCGGCGGACTTGCCTCCCCCCCATATTTATTGTTACACCATGGGTGACGTGGAGCTTTGCCTGCCAAGGGATTTGTGCTTTATTCAGTCGGATACCCAGGTCTACGACCCCAGCTGTCTTCCTTGCTATCAAGCAATACAGCTTGGCCACCAACTCACCCCCCAGCTGACTGAATAATGAAGGAGCTTCAGCCATCTGCTCTCTTCTATATTGTTTCCCCCGAAAATAAGACTGGGTTTAAAAAAACAAACTAGGGCTTATTTTCAGGAGATGTTTTATTTATAGTGTGTACAATAATCTAATCTACGTTTATTCAAAAACAGTCATGTCATCATGATCTTAAAGTGGTTGTAAGTCTTAAAAAATAAAATCCTCCTGATCCTTTAAAGCATGATAGGCAGCACAGTGCAGGAGTTGGCATTATGACATTCTGTAACCCCAAAAACAAAACCTTGGTTAAAGTCATTGTAAAATTATGTAAACCATTTTGTAAAAAGTTTTCATGTGCAGTGTGTCTTTTTGTAACTTTATTGTGGAAAATACCTTATTTACAGGACAGCTGGGTGCTCACGTGACCCGCTGGAGATTTTCTGCACTGCAGAGGGAGTGGCTTCTGACATCAGCTGGGAGAAGAGAAGCGCTCCAGCAGGTCACATGAGCACCCGACTGGCCTGTAAATAAGGTGTTTTGCCGGAAAAAAAAAAAGGGATACCGCACATTATATAATCTTTTTACAAAATATATTTTTATAACAAATTTAACTAGGGCTTGTTTTTGGGGTAGGGCTTATATTGCAGCCATCTCAGAAAATAACGATAGGTCTTATTGTTTAGTGGGTGGGCTTATTTTTAGGGAAACAGGGTAGCAAGCTCCTGACATTAGTTTAACTACTGCAATACATTAGAACCTAGTTGGCTCCCAATGCTACCAAGTTTGAGTCCTGCTGTGTGGTGAGTTATAGAAAAGCAAAAACATGCTTGGGTGCTTTTACTGTCCAGATTTAAAATACAATTTGAAGTGGAAGTCCAAACAAGATACATAGTGGAAATATATAAACGTGATCTGTTTTAGCTGCCAAAGGATTTGACATTTTGTTCAGCCCTTTATAAGATTGATACCAGCATGTTACACAGCTTTATGAAAACACCAATCACCTCACTGCTTATTGGACAGATGTGAATTCACTCTCCAGTAAGCAGGCTGGAGACTGAAGGTGACATAGGCTTGTGTTGGTCAACAATATCTATTGTTTCCTCATACAATTAATGACAAGTTAATTATGTTTATACTGACAGATCATAGAGATTGACAGTCCATGGCTACTTGAAGTAGCTCCACATTACTACAAGTCCAAAGAGCTGGAGGATGCAGCAAGTAGGAAGATGCCGAAACAAGTTGGAAAAAGCAAAGATGAGCTGGGCTGAGGTGATATTGGCTGTTAAGTACTGAATGCAGGCTTATGCTGCCACATGGCCTGAACACAATCACGGAGGGGGGGGGGGGGGGCTCCTTGTAAAGCCATATGCATTTCAATGGGTGTAAAATACACAATGAACCTAAAAGCAAAGTTCCATCCTGAATTTTTTTTTTTATATATTCACAGTCCGTTCATGGTATGAAAGGGGATTGTAAAGGTTTGTTTTTTATTTTCTAAATAGGTTCATTTAAGCTAGTGCATTGTTGGTTCACTTACTTTTTTTTCTTTGTCTGAATTTCTCACTTCCTGTTCCTCCTCAGTAAGCTGTTCAGGCTAAATAACCACCGCTCGGATGATGGGGGTAAGCTTACTGAGGAGAAAAAGGAAGTGAGAAATTCAGACGAAGAAAAAAAAGTAAGTGAACCAACAATGCACTAGCTTAAAGGAACCTATTTAGAAAGGGGGGGAGAGAATGTACTCACCAGAAATACCCTGTTGCAATGTAGTGGCTCCCAATCTGCCACTTCCGGGTGCTCTGCATCACTTCCTCCTTCGCCTGTGCTCAGTACTGTGAGCAAAAATCGTGTGATTTCCCGACAGGAAATTTAAGGCGGATCACATTGATTTTGCCATAATAACAGGGTGGGACCGTCTGCGTCTCTGCCTGTTATGGCAACTATCTAAACTATCAGTGCTACAGCCGCCAGAGCATCACGTATGCGAGAGATGCACCTCTCCATCGCAAATCCAGGAAGATGTTGCATTTGGGCTTCACATGCCCACAATCATCATGGCACAATGGCCAGAAGATGATTTTTTTTTTTTAAAACGAGCATTAAAAAAAAATCATTCAAATCCACTAGCAAACACATATACATTTTATTTGGGTTATTAATGCATTATGATGGGATGACAAAAAAAAAAAAAATCTGTGGCCAGAACTCGTTCCTGTCAGCGGGGGAAACGCTGATTTTCTGTTCATACAATGTATGAACAGAAGATCAGTGATTTCCCTTAGTAAGGCCACCCCCCCCCCCATACAGTTAGAACACAAATAGGAACACACTTAACCCCTTCACTGCCAATGGCATTTTATAGTAATCCAATGCATTTTTATAGCATTGATCGCTATAAAAATGCCAATGGTCCCAAAAGTGTCCGATGTGTCCGCCTTAATATCGCAGTACCGGAAAAAACGCTGATCGCCGCCATTACTAGTAAAAAAAATAAAAATTAATAAAAATGCCATAAAATTACCCCCTTTTTTGTAAATGCTATAAACTTTGCGCTAACCAAACGCTAATTGCGATTTTTTTTTTTTTTTTTGCAAAAAATATGTAGAAGAATACGTATCGGCCTAAACTCAGGAAAAAAAATGTTTTTTTTATATCTTTTTTGGGGATATTTATTATAGCAAAATTTAAAAAATATTGAATTTTTTTTCAAAATAGTCGCTCTATTTTTGTTTATAGTGCAAAAAATAAAAACCGCAGAGATGATCAAATACCACCAAAAGAAAGCTCTATTTGTGGGAAAAAAAGGACGCCAATTTTGTTTGGGAGCCACATCGCACGACCGCGCAATTGTCAGTTAAAGCAACGCAGTACCGAATCACAAAAAGTGCTCTGGTCTTTGGACAGCAATATAGTCTGGGGCTGAAGTGGTTAAATGGACTTTAAAATATCCCTGTTCCTAAAAGGGAACCTGTGATAATAGAAAGTCACTAACTTGTGAGACTTTATAAATGTATGTACATATAAAAACTTTTGGGGTCATTTTTTTTTCCAGGAAGAAGGGATGGAGAAGATCACACAGATCCTGAAGATGCAGCCTACCATTGTTTCTTATTTGTACAGATTTTGTATAAAAGGTTTTATAAATTTTCAGTTCACTGTTTGTTTGTTCTTGGTTTGTTTGTTTTAGGCACCAAATTATACATATGAATGGTCATATCAAAAAAAAAAATCCCATGAGGCAATCATTTTTCTGAAAGCGTTTATAACCATTAAAAAAAAAAAAGATATGTCTTGTTCCTTTTAAGGCTATGCCTTCCCCCCTGTAAACTGACCATGGTTTTATGTAGAATTAGGCTCGATTCACACCTATGCATGTTGCTTTCGAGCATTTTTGCCGTGCTTGCTGAGTTTTGACACACATTTTTACAGCGATTTGCATTTTTTTTTATTATTTTTTTAGCTGGCAGTTTAAAAAAAGTTTACATTTCCTTTATAGCTGGTTGTTAAACAGGTTAAAAAAACAAATGCAAAACCACAGTACTTGCGTTTTGGATGTGGGTCCATTGAATTCCATTACATCCAAAACTGCTTTTTGTGGGGGGGAAAAGTCTGACCCTTTCCAAAAATGCAGAGGCACAAAAAAGCATCGATGTGAACATATTCCATAGACACCATGTTAAATTTCCCTGCATTTCTAAAAAAATGCATCAAAAAACACATTAGTGTGAATGGAGCCTTAAAGGGGTAATTCCCCCAAAAACCTTTTTTTAACATTGATTGAGGCTCGTTATGTCAAGGGGAATCGGGTGTTTTTTTTATTAGAAACGAAGCAATACTTACCGTTTTACAGATGCATCGTCTCCGTCGCTTCCGGGTATGATCGTCTGGTCTGGGCGTGCCTATTTGATTGACAGGCTTCCGACGGTCGCATACATCGTGTCACGAGTAGCCGAAAGAAGCCGAGCGACGGTGCGGCTCTATACTGCGCCTGCGCACAGTCGTTCGGCTACTTTCGGAAAATCGTGACGCGATGTATGCGACCTCGGAAGCCTGTCAATCAAATAGGCACGCCTATAGTCGGAGCCCATACCCGGAAGCGTCGGAGACGATGCATCTGTAAAACGGTAAGTGCGGCTTCATTTCTAAAAAAAAAAAAACCTGATTCCCCTTGACATAACAAGCCTGAATAAATGTTAAAAAAAAAGGTTTTTGGGGGAACTACCCCTTTAAGGTTTGAGAAAAAAAAAACGTTTGGATTTAATGCAGAGCTGCACTCCAGTTTTTATTTTTTTGTTGTAAATCAACCCCATTCTGTGGTTGAGCTAAAAAAAAGAACCAGACTCATCTATGAGCTGCCTTAGAAGATCTGTCAATTTTTTTTATTGGCGTTTGTGTATCCATTTGAGACATACTACTTATAGGAAATGAGGAATAATCTTCCAAGTAGAAAACAAATGTTCTAGTGAAGAAAGTTTTTTTTTTAGCCCCCAATTTCTGTTGAGCCCCTACCACCAGTATAAGGAACCTCTTTACATACCATATTTGCCGGTGTATAAGGTGACCCCCTAATTTTACAGTTTACGTTTTTTTTTTGCCTGTACTCACCATATAAGACAACCCCCTTTCGACGCTTCATATTTCTTCCTTCTGGAGCCAGTCACGGCAAGCAATGTATTAAAATAATGAATACAAAGCCTGCTTAGATTGGCAGAGGCTGTAACACCAGCCCACGCCTCTCAAAGCCAATCCAAGTAGGCTACTGTATGTACCAAACCAAGCAGGCTCTATATTCATTTGAATACATCGCTCACCGGGATTGGCTAAGCGGTATGTAGCCGAAGCTACATACAGTATTGCCAGTTTGCCACACATCCAGCAGGCATCCGAGCAGCTGACCCGGTGTATAAAAAAGACGACCCCTGCTTTTTGTCAAGATTTTAAAGTGTAAAAAGTAGTCTTATACGCCAGCAAATATATATATATATAAAAAACAGGCTCAATACATTCCCAGGATTTATTTTACATTTAAGTATTAATATACACATTTATCATAAGATATGATCACCCATTTTTATTCTTCCCCCATCATCTTCTTCAAGTGTGGCCTGTACAACTTGCGTAGTCGGGTCACTTCTTTGGCTGATGGTTCTTGCCACTCGTACCAGGAATACCACAGTCCTTCTGGAGCGGGAGGAGTTTGTGCCACAGCTCCGTGATTATATGAATATTCTCCAAAGGTCATCTCTTGGCGTTGTATTGTCACTTCAAGAAGACCTTGAGAAGGAGATCAGATTTTATATTACACTAGAAAACATTTGCTTCCTCTCTCCCCCCCCCCCCCCTTACTTTATCAAAGTTGAATTGTTAATGTTATTTATAGCAGTGGCTCAGATGCTGGCATTAATAAGGAGAATCTTGTCAACACACACACCATTGTCATCTTCCAAGAGTGAGGTGGTTGTATTTGTTTTGTATTATACATGCATATTGTTTTTCACATATACAGGGCCCTTACATCACACTTTACTGTTCTTTTTCAATGCCCCTCTATGGTCAGCTCAGACTAACCAAAAACCACATATGTAAATGTTTTTATTCTAACTGGTCAATCCTGAAAGCAGTGGGCGGGACTAGGTATGATCAGGTGCCGATTGTCAAACAAACAATGTTGATGGCCACACCCTACCAGAGTGACAGGGCTGCTCTGAAATTCAGAGCTGTGGGACATCAATGCCACACCTCACCCAGCAGTTGGGGGACTTTGCAGAAGAATTAAGAGAAACTTTAATTATAGATGAACACTTAAAGCAGT